>JAJOOO010019112.1:0-30148 GCA_029582685.1 Solanum piurae | reverse complement strand
ATATATATATATATATATATATATATATATATATATATATATATATGTTGAATGTGTGTCTCTTATTGATTGTGTCTTGATGTATAATCAAATATATAGAAATAGATATCTTAAAATTTTAAGTACATGTACTTCACACATCAGCCTAATGTGGAGTTTTTTGGACAGGAATTTTCACTCTACCACCACCAAGACCCCATTGTGTTGGTCTATTATTATACTTTTGGGGTGTGTTTGGTATGGGGGGGGGGGGTATTGGTTAAAATATTATGAAAAATGTTTTTTTAGAGTATTTGTTTAGATTTTATAAATGTGTTTTAGCGATAATATTTTTGTTATTTATTGAATATCAAAAATATTATTGAAAGACTCACTTTTAGTGTTATTGTGTATTTTAATATTAAAAATTTAAATTAGTTGGCATAAAGTGGAGAAAGTGGAGTCATAATTCTTTGCAACTCATGTAACCACAATGACATATTTTTATTTTTATTTTATATTAATTGCCTCCACTAATCCTCAAATAATTATCCATATTCTTGACATTTATTTGTGAAAGAAATTCTATAGCTATATAAATAATGTTTTCTTCCTTGTAATGAATCAATGAAAAATACGAAAAGTGGATGAAAAGTATTATAGTGTATTTATATTTCAAGATTCGTATAGTGAAAAATAGAGTTGAGACAGAGAAAAAATATGATAATTAGTCTCCAACTTATTTACTACGTATACAAAAAGAGTAATTTTATATTGAAGAAAAAAAGTATTATTTTTGTGGAGTTTTGGACTCTTCAACTAATTCGAAATTCTTTGAATCATACAATGTTGTTGGATTGTTGTATCCTAGAGAAGAGAAGTCAAAACTTATATTATTGAATCGATGATGATTATACTATAGTAGAATTGACTTCTCTTAAAGAGAGCGAAATATACACATCAACCTGCGACACGAAATTTTTTCGTGGAAAATATATTCCATGCCAAACACACTCTTACTATACTACTAAATAAGTCGTTACAATTTATAAGTTGAACACGTTACCTGCCAGCTGAATGGTTAATAGTTATTCCAACAAAATGATGTCTACTTCTAGCAAAAGGATACTGTGGTCCTCATTAAATATTCTCTTACATTTTTAGTTTTCCACCAAAACGATGATCAAATTGAATTTATTTTTTTCCTAGACACAATGCATTTATATATGAAAGTAATTACTGAATTTATACCATTAATAATAATATATTTGTCAAAAGGTTATTCCATCTTTTAGCTGCTTTCACATGAGCAATAATCAGATCTGAATCTAAAGAAAAAGTTACTGCATTTTCAAATTAAATTTATCAGTTTAGCTTTGTATCCTTATTAAGAAAGGGGTTACAATTACGACTTACAATTATTTTCTAAATCTCATTTATTAATTTAGGTTTAGTTTATCAATAAGAGTTTTGGTAGAGTGATAAGTATTATTTCATCCTTAACTAGAGGTCTCATGTTTGAGTCTCTTTGAGTATGAAGTTGTCTTTGTTAGGGAGCGTTTTACCCCAATGTGGGCTTTTCAACATGAATTCAAATTTAATCAAACTCCAACGTGAGCACCGAAAAACCAAAAAATTAGGTTTAGCTTGACCCACTATTTAACTGGTGAGTGATATACATGAATGATGATGTCGTAAGAAGTAAGACTAAACTGCAGTCCAAGCACAATAATGCTTTACTTTCACCCACTAAAGAACACCTATAATACCTTAACACGAGCCTCCCTGCCGCCCCACCTATAATATAGTCATATTGCATGTTTTTCATTTACGTGAGTCATTTGTATAATAATAAGAGTAAATATGAATCACTTTTAAAACGAGGAGTACATCAACTATAAATGACAAAACTAAAGGGTATATCAAGCCATTTCCCCTTTTTTAAAGTACTTGAGTAAGAACTAATATTAGTATAGTTTTTTAAAGACTTAAAAGTGAAAATTCACAATAGGAATGAAAAAAATGAATAAAATAGAACTTCAATTCAATAACTTATAAAATTTGATATTGACCTCATAAACACAAGAAGAAAACATAGTCAAATATTTAGTTATCTTTTTATAAGAATTTGTTATTCCTTTTTTAATATAAGAGATCCTTTTCTTCTACGTAAAAGATTATCTTAAAAATGTCACTTGGCACATAAAATTGTAGGGAAAAAGCCTCATTCTCATATTAATGATATACATATGGTGAAGGACATTGATTATATACAAGTTACAATTGTGGTTAAGTAAAAACTTTGAAAACAAAATTACACTCAACCACCGGCTGCATTTGCTTGCCGGGGTGGCCTAAAACCATAGTAAATTTACATTTACCATACTATAAAATTTTAAAAAAGAGGTTTGAATTGTTAGCCAGTGTCACAAAAATTTTCATTCATTTGGTTTTGTACAGCTTTGATAGCAGCAACTCTAGCAGCAGTGGCAGCTCTATTCGCAGCGGTGACTGTTTTTTTCACTTGTTCATCTACTCTCCTTAGTTTAATTGCGTTTTCTGCTGCCTTCCTAGCAGCCTGCAGAGATCAGACAATGACAATTCAAACATTGATTAATCCATATGCATCAACAGACCAAGGTTAAATGTGCATTAAATGCCGCGAAAAAACTGTTTTTTTTTTTTTTTTACCTGAACAGCTCGAAGGACAGCATCAGTTAATGGGGGAGATGGAATTTTCAAATTGCCAGAGTCCCATTCCCCACATCTTGTGTCACCATTTCTAAATGTATACATTCCGTAGCCTTGCTTTCGACCTTCATGCCATGACCCTTCATAGCAATGCCCGTTCGCAAAATGATAAACACCAAAACCATGAATCTTATCTCCGAAATATTCACCTGCATACCAATCCCCGTTCCTGCATAACATACGAGATCTCTGTTTACATAACCTTATAATTCAACCAATTCATCAAACGAGACAAAAATCATGAAACAGGATATTGCATTTTAGGAAAGCATGATCCGATCCATCACTAACAAACAACAGTAGATGCAAAAATCATAGTACAAAATTATGTTTCCTGATCCATCACTAACAAACAAAAATTAACAGTCCTAAAATAGTAAGCAAGAACAAAATAAAATTACAGCTAGCACTATCGATCACGAATAACATATTCCAGCCATGGAACAACTGGAAAGTTGTTATTTTACCTGAAATGGTAACAGCCAAGGCCATGTTTGACTGCGCATTTAAATTCACCAATGTAACAGCTACCATCAGAGCAAGATTGTGAGCCAACACCATGGCTTTGACCATTACACCATTGACCAGCATAGGTATCTCCTGTATAGAACTTGTAAACACCATAGCCATGTCTCAATCCTTGCCTGTATTGTCCTCGATATTTGCTACCTCTAGCCCAACTCTCTATCCCATACCCATCATACTTCCCATCAACCCAATCACCTTCATATCTTCCCTTAACAAAATAGTTGTAAACTCCACTACCATTGCACCTCCCTTTATGATACTCACCTTCATAGATATCCCCATTACTGTAAAACTCAACTCCTTCCCTCACGACCTGGTTCTCATTCTCAGATTTTCCCTCTTTATGCCCCAATTTCGTTTCCCCAATGAACCACTGAACCGGTTTCGAGTGGGTTCTCTGAAACCCAAACCGTTTCCCATACTCATCAAACAAGTTCCTAAACACATTATACCTTTGGTGAATTGACTCCCTGTTCTTCCCAGCGAAGAACAACAGAACCGCTACGAAAATCAGAGCTAACAGGAGACTCTCTGACGTGGGTATATCATCCCTGCTAAAGAAAACGAAAAGGGTATACATTAAAACCAACGAAACAACCAGAACCGGACCCATCCTCGCCGGAGCCGATCGGAACGGCGAGAAAAACGAACCCCGACGAATCGGAGTCGAACCGGGTTTATGCGGCTTCTGCTCTTCAATATCCGGTTCATGGTCAGTTCCGAATTCGTTAATCGACGAAAAGCTCTGAATTGACGACCGGATAGTTGGAGAAGACCGGAGAAGTGAAGACTGTGTCCTCGTTAGCTTCGCCTGGCTTTTCTGACCTTCCATTTTCAAGTACCTAAAATCTCACCGGTTGAATCTTTAAATTTTTTCTCAAACTTCACTCTCCCTTTCGATACCTAGATATTTTCAACTCCAACGCCGGCTTCATTTCTCAGGCGACCGGAGTGGCGTAGGATAAGTAGTGAACAAGTGCGCAGGCTAAAGCAGGTTTTTTCTTGGGAATAGTGTATAATTTGAGAGAGATGAACAGAAAGAGATAGAGAGAAGACCGGACTTTATTTGAGATTATGGAGGCACTTAGATTTAACGTGAACCGTTCATTTTAATATTCAACGGTTAGATCTAAAGAAGTATTATTAGCCGTTAGATTAAGTTCCCGGTTTCGACGGGCAAGGTTTGGTTGTGGGATCTAGATTCCACTCTTTTTTCGCTTTATTCACTGTCGCAGCCCCGGCACGTGCCCCACTGTCCAACTTTTGAGTTTAAATTATTGATTCGATTAATTTAAATTTGAATAAATATAAATAATTTTTTTTCATTTTATGAGTAATTAATTTTTTTAATTGTCAGTATGATTCTGATCTGCGTAACGCTAAGACAACTTTATGGTATAAACTTATTAATTGGTCATGTGTACTCTTTCTGTTTTTTTGTTTTAAAACCAAAATTTGGACAAGAGTCTTGGGTTCGAAGAATTGGTCTTCAATGAGGACAGATTCAAGAAAATAGTTAATTATAAATTATTTTGGTAGTGTATATTATTATTATTATTATTTAGTTTAGATTAAAATAAAAATAATTTGTGGTAGGAAAGCGGAAAAAATGTCTCATTAATATGATTTAATGATTCTTCGGCAGTTTTGAAATATAATTAATTAAGTTTCCTATTTTACAAGGAAAATATGTATGACAAAGAGAGCTAATTAAAAAAACACCTTACTATTTTTATACTCTGAAAATTTGATAGTCCAGTTGTATACGGAAATTAAAAAATAGTATAGTAAATTGTTTTACAAGATTCAAACATCGATAAATAATATAATTAATTTAAGTTGAAAACCAGGCTACCTAACGATGTACAAAGAAAAGAAAAAGATAGGACAACCCCTCCGCTAGGTTTTGAATTTCATACTATTTGCAAGTGTTTTAAGAGAGCAGTTTCGATACGTACATAAAGCATTTCATATTAGTAATGTTCAAAATAAGAATAGTATCTTAAAGAGTGAGATTAGAAATGTATGTTTTTTTGTTTAATCCCCCTATATTCATCTCTATACGATATATTTGAAGGGAGAAAAGTAGAGATGAACAACTTCAAGCTATTTGTCTATTTATTTATTTTTCTCTATACTATATATTTGAAGAGAATTATTATCATTATCATTATCTCTATCTCTATTTCTTTTTATTATTATTATTATTTTATTATTAATTATATTATATGACATTTTATTTTAACATATTATAAGTCATATAAGACTATTAATTAAGTCTTTTAACAAAAGCATTTTTAGTCAATTCATTATGGTCTTGTGCTATTTCGATTTTCATGAGTTTTTTTGTAAAATAATCTTATTCTCGTAAAAAGCGGGTTACTTTTACATTCACATAGGTGAAATTTATCAAGTGTACTCCTATAATTTGACTACAAATTTTTATTAAGAATTTAAATACTCAGCCTCTACAAATCATTATAAGATAAATGCACCCACATCATAGGAAGAGAATAAAATAAATATATAGTGCATCTCACAATAAGTCTATATGATTTTTGTTTCTCCCATTCATGAACCTGGTTATAGTGCTTCTAGCCCTCAATGTGTTTCAGTTTGTCTTGTCAAGGTCTTGATTAGTTCATTTGTAAGATTAGTAATAAATTTTGACAAATTAATATTAATGGTATATCACTACTCAATATGTTCTCACAATATTATGTTTTCTCCTCATGGGTCTGAGTTTATCGTTATAATAACGATTTGATACTCTACCAATAATATTGGTACAATCAGAATAATTTAATCAAATTAGAATAAATAAAGTGTTTGATATAATAAAATCAATTCACCTTTCACTAGTTGAAGCTAAGAAAACACTTCAACACAGTTCACAAATAATAATTTGATTGTCTCAATTTCAACAAATAGCACCAAATTTTTTCAACTGCATCAATAAAATATTTAATTATAGCAATTTTGTTTTATAAAACAAGTCACATACTTTGATATTAAGTAAATATATCTGATTTGCTTGTATCTACTAAGTATTTCTATTATAAATGCAATACTAAGTCAAGTGTAGTTAGTTACATATCTTGTACTTTTTATTAGGCAACAAATTTTATTTTATTTTTTGTATTTGTCACACCATGTTCACAAAATTGAAAAAAGGAGTTGCAAGACTTATACCATCAACACAATTGTATTTTATAATTTTTTCAATATAATGTGATTTGTCAAAAAAAAAATATCATATCATGTTTTATATAGTATTTTTCATTGCAAGAATGAAGTTTACCTCACCCAAGTATTTCATATCAAAATCACTACTCAATATGCTTTTTATAGTTTCTTTTATAACGCATGTTAGAGGCAAAAATCAAATCATATACAAACAAGAACATTTGCAATCTATTTTTTTAGCATTTCTCAAAAATGCAAAAATTACATTTTTCATGATGATTTTTTTCTCATTTCATGAATCCCCACTATTTCTAAAATTTAAATATCATCTTTTTGTTCATTATGAACAGTATTAGGTTAAATTTTTTTTAACCTTTTCTCCATTTGAATTGATTAAATAGAAAAAATACTTTATCCGTCTATGTTTTCTCTTTCATCTCTCGAAGAAATTTAGCAATGTTGAAGCGAGATGATGTTGAGATCTCCTATTTTGATTTTTTCTGCACTTTTTTAAAACTGAAACTTCTTAAATTGTCGATGTATATACTACGAATTATAATAAATTACAGTTGAAAATAAAATGAACATAAATAAATGACACTTTACTAGTCTTACCCTTGGTGCCCCCAATCTTCAAATCTTGGGTTTGCCTCTGCTTTCTAGAGATAGGTAATATTATTTTTAAGAAATTTCGTAAGTAGCATAAGTTGTACTCAATTATACGGAAAATTGCAAACTTTAGCTAATTGCAAAATGTAACATTACTTTTGATCTCAAATGTAGCGAAATATATTGTATCTGGATGCATAATAATAGTGAAACACATTGTATCAACATGCATGATTAATATATACGTCTGTATACAATATCTCTATAGCGAAATACATTGTATTTGCATGTATAACAATAGTTAAGATACAATTGTATTCGCACTTAATAAGTATATTCATATGTATACAAATATCTTTATCTAAATATCGGACGGAGTGTATTTATGTGCATATCAACTGTAAAACCTCAAATTATCATTATATTATATAGTTTTTTAAAAAACCACCACTATTTCAAATAAATATAAATTTTAATTTGTTGTATTACTTGTTTAATTTATTATTCTCTATCTCAATTTATGTGGCATTTTTTATTTTTCGAGAGTGAAATAGTTTATGTTTGATCGGAATTTGCACATGAAATCTTCTATTGTTTTGAAATGAAATTTATATATTTGTAAACTACGTAAAAAGTACTATAAGTCACTATAATTAATAATTCAAAATATTTAAAAGATCTATGAAAAATTTACGATCAAAGATAAACTTGTTTGAATCTCAAAATCTGAAAAGTACTACATAAAATGGGACAGAGGGAGTAATACTCTAAGCCAAAGGGGCTTGTCAACGTCTCTAGCTCCTACTGACTCCCTTTGCCACCCATATTATTTTGTTTGACTCTCAATAATTTCCAACTTTATTAATTGCATAAGTTTGATTGTTCAATATAGCTTTTGCATCACCACTTACGAAATAAACCAAAACCACTCAATTTAATGATGTTGTACATTTTACATAAGCCTATTTGACCTTTGATTTATGTGATTGTCATACTAGTCCAAATGGCCAATACAGATTGCACAATTTGACCAAAATTTCTACAAATTCAGACTAATTAAGACAAGCATCCCTATGTCATTTTCTTTTACTAGGTCATCTACAAGTATATATCTACTTTTTCCCTTTTTTTCTATTTGAGTTTGATTTTTTGCACCCTAATACTAATATAATATAGTTTTTATATTATCAGATGTCCTTAAGTATAATAAATTATTGTTAGTTGTATGAAATTATACAAGGCAGATTATAACCTATTATGTGATGTTATATTACATTGATATATAATATAATTTTTTAGTAAAAATTTTAGGAATTTTATAGTGTAAGGAACAAATTACATCTTATCCCTACTCTTTTTCAATTTACAAAAATTCCCTAAAATTGATGTCATCCGGATATATTTCATTCTTTCGGATACATCACATTTGATACATTATACAACTAGTTTATTGAGATTAAAAAGAAAATTAAATATAAAATTAAATATCATTTCCACAAATCATGCAAATCAAATTGATGTCAATCTCTCCCAAATAACAGATCCAAACAATTCAATTTCAAATTTTCTTCTCTCAAATCTCTTCGAATCGTAACAAATTAAAAAAAAATCGACAATTTTATACAGTTATGTATCATATACAAAAAAAAAAACTACGATACATAACTATGTTATATATATACATAACAATGTTATGTGTCATATACGTAACTATGAATATGATACAAACTGATTTTGTTATAAAACATTAGTGTTTATGTATCAATAGTAATATTTGATAGTATCTACAGATACATAGTCTTCTAGTTGAACAAGGTTGGGTATATGTATCTGGTAGTAAAAGATAACGAAATTTGTAAATGTAATAGTTGTGTATTTAATACATAATTATAAACATGATACATACTAATTTGCGTTTCAATAAATTATGATTATGTATCAAAACTAATATTTGAAAATGATATATTGCACATGATTAAATTGTAATGTATCATAAAGGTGAAACGAACGAATTATATATTAATTTAATAATCAAAATCAATTAGATACATTAAAAGATCTGTTGAAAGCAACAAAAAATAAAAAAAATAATATCAACAATTTGATCTGCTAAAAGAAAAAAAAATGAAGAAATCCTTCCACACTTTCTCATTTGTTATGTATCAACTCTTGTAGCTTTTTTTCACTTTCAACAATGACGTCATCCATGGATCTCGACCCAAAAACCTTACCGGAGCCACCATCAACTCTTGATAAAATTGTAATGTATCATAATATTGAAATGAAGGCAATAAAAATTAATTTAAGAAACAAAAACAACTAGATACATTAAAAAACTGAACCCATATGCATAAGAAAAAGATGAACAACAAAAATTCGGAAAAAAAATCAACAATCTGATCTGCTGAAAGTAAAAAAATAATGAAGAAATTCTTCTACACTTTCTCTTCAACTCCCGTAGTTTTTTTTTCATTTTTAACAATGGCGTCACTCATGGATTCATCTACAACTATAATGTTTAATGTATGTGTTCCTGAAAAGTTTTTTTGGAATTCGATAAATTTGTTTCATGTCTACATCATTCATACAATTGCTTCCTTAAGTTGCCGCCTTACATATTTAGGTCAATATAACATATAACTGCTCGATGAACAGTAAAGATGTTAAAAGTGGCAGTGGCAGCAACTTGGTAGCAACCGCCTCTTTCCACAACCAACAACTCTTCTGCATTAATTGTATGGTACAACCAATTTTATTGGAATATGGAATTCTTTAAAGCTATTGCATTCTAATCTTTTTATTGGTCTATGAATCTGATTATTGAAATTTGGATATTTGATTAACTGGTGAGAGAAATTTGTTGAACTTCAAATTGAGATGAATGTTGTAACTAATAAGATTGTGGGAGTGAAAATAGGGAGAGAAAAAAAAAATGAGGAAATATGAGTTTGTGCTTGAGATAGTTATGTATCCGGAAGAATTGAGATTTGGGGAAAAATAAGGAATTTTTGTAATATTTTAAAATGATAGAAAATAAGGTAAGTAAAGATATGTATATAAGTAATTTTTCCAATTTTTTATGGTATCAATCCATACAAGTTAACATTTTTCTTTTCAACAGTCAATATAAGTTAACTCATTTTTATTTTTTCTTGACATTTGAAGAATTTTGTATTTGATAGATGTGAATTTACTAGTGTAAGTATGAATATATATTTCAGGAAATATTAGTGAGGGTTTGATTCTCATCTGGTAATCTCCTCTTCCATTTCCCTCTTTGCTACTCTCAATGTTTATTTAAAATAATAAAAAAGAGTACATGTATGTATTTTATCAAATGTGTATCGATGAAAAGGACAATTTTTTCTTCTATAAATACTTTCTTGCACTGATAATTACACCAAACTAAGCTAATTAACCTTACGAGTACAATTTAAATGAAAATACATATGATAATTAAGGTGATAAATATATGTACTCCTTTATCTTACATTTATTTATTTAATGTACACATAAAGTGTAGATAAATTTTTACCACTTTTTCTTTCTCCTTCTTTTAAGTTTTAAATTGAGAATTTTACCCGTGGTAATTGTTTAACCTGAAATTTGTCTATTAGGTCAACCAATTAAATTAATTAAGTTTATGAGATTAAGGCCACAAGCAAGATGATTGAGCCAAATCTGGTTGATAGCATAACAAATAATTTGAATGAAACAATAATATTTAAAGACATATATAATTCTTATTCATCAAAGTGAGCAGATCGATAATCGTGCTACAATTAATGATCGTGCTACAATATTAGTATTTCTATATGTAATTATGTATAAACGTGTATATATAGATAATTTAAAAATGGTGGAAAGAGGAGGATATTTATAGGACAATCTAAACTTAAATAACTTTGTGCACCCCCTCTTCCACACGTTTTTAGAATAAGATCATGATTATTAGATGTGATAAGATGAAATTCTGAATATTTCGAAGTTTGAAGGACGTCCGGAGGTATTTTCAATATAGGTGAACCCAACCAAGTTCTTAGACACATGACAATTCTGCAGTCTTTGGCCAAGATGGCACCGGCTAATTTGGGGTTGACTATGAATTCTTTCTACACTTGCCATGTATTCGATTAATGAGTCTACAACAACATATCTAGTGTACAGAGACGTTATTCTTACTTTGTGAGGTAGAAAAATTGTTTCTAATAGACCCTCGAATCAAGGGAAAATATATCAAAGTAAATCGGAGAAAAAATTAAAGTGAAAAAATCTTGACAATATACTATAGAAAATGCATGATAAAATGAATTACTACTAATTACAAATAGTATAACTATTTTCACTTAATAACCTAATATAACAAGTTTTTTTTTATTAAAAAAAACCAATTAGAAAAACAGGGGTTTCCTGAGTCAAATTTTAACAATATAATAATATTTCAAATTATATCTATAAAAATTACTGCTACATTCTACACGACGATGATGGATATGATTCATATGAATAGTCTGAGATGGAGCTAGAATAAAGAGTTTGGGGTTCTAAATTTTCTTTAAAATCGTTAATCAATTTTGTTAGAGATTCACAAATAATTATATAAATATGTATTTAATTAATTTTTTAGTACAAATACAGAATCTACAACAAAGCTATTGAGTTCGTCCGAATCCACGAACCCCACCTAGCTCCACCTCATGTGGTCAATAGAGTAAAAGTAAAGTAAATAATTTGATTTTGGTTTTTCCAGAACACTTCAACTGACTCATTTTATTTTATCTTCTCGTTATTTAACTTTTATTTCTTCAAAAAAAAAAAAAATTATTGGCTGTTTTTTGCTCTTTTTTTTTATAAATAAATAGGTACTCCTTCCTCCACAACCAAGAGGTCTCGGGTTCGATTGTCCTTGGATACAAAGTTGCTTTTGTTAGGAAACGCTTTACCCCTAATATGAAACTTCTCGGCACAAATTCAAATTTAATCGGGTACCAGACCCTGCATGGAAACCAAAAGAAAAAAAATAATCTCATGTTCAAGAATCTGAGTTGACAAATTGTACAATATTTTTTTTGGTTGTGATCACAAAAAATTGGATAATGAATCATAATTAATTCGATAGAATCATAGAGGGATATGCTTGATATGGTCTCCAATTTTGTACCATTCTTTTTGAATTTTCAAAAATATTAAAATGCCATTTTCAAATGACTTCTTCAACTAATAAATTCTAAAAAAAAAAAAAAATCAATTTATCATTAATGAATAATGAGAATTGTTCGCTGTTTTTCTTCAGCGAATTGTCAGCATTATTTAATTTCCAATTTTCCACGCTAGAAATGTAAGGAATTAAAGATATGTTGTTGTTTTTTTCGTTTTCTGTACAAATTACTAAGATGCATTTCTCCTAATAATATGTAGTTATGTACCGAGTAAATATTTATTTGCATTATGTATTATAGGGATACAAATTTAACTCATAAAATTATGATTTCCTTACAAATTGTTCACGGTAAAAATTGTTCCATTTTCCTTATTTTGAAACAACCATTAAAAAGAAAGAATATTTTCGATCAATTTAAGTGAGTTATTGAAAGATACTATTGTACCAAAAATATGATCACAAATTCACAAGTACATGTTTGAAAACATAAGAGGTGGGGTGGGGGGTTAATTTTAACTTATTTTGAATAATTCATCATATTTTTTACACCTTTTACTTACGTATAATATGCATATTTGATATTTGCATAACATGGCTGGACTTGATAAAGATAGTTTTTTCGGGCATAATAAAATACTCCTTTTCTTTTTATTTATTTATATTTATTATTTGTTCTACTTTTTCTTTTTAGTTTTTCCATTTTCTTTTAGTTGTCATATTACGCTTTTCGAGAATTAATTTGACTAATTTTTAAAGTTAAATTAGATTATACTAAATTGATTTTTATAAAATAAAAATTTAGTAAAAAACTATACGAAAAGTACTATATACAAATAAATACAATAAATTAGCCAAAGTTCATATTTTTTTACTCTCAAAAAGAAAATTGTGACAATTAAAAAGGAACGGGGAGTATATCTTTTTCTTTTTAGCAATTCTCAAATTCTAACTTTTCACATGACATGCATGTTTAAGAATATAAAATTAAAAGTCAGTTTGATACATTTGATATATCTTTAATTTAAGATCATCTAATTCAAAAAAAATCTTTATTTTTTAAAAAAATTCATATCAAATTAAAATAGATGAAATAAATTTAAACGATAAAACCCTATTATATTTTGTACTCACATAACCTGGTTTGTATACTGAATGCCACCTACCTTTCACCGGCCAGTTGACTTAACTGAAAAGATGAATATTGGAGTAGTCCTTTTCATAAGTAAATTGAAAATGACACATAAGTATATTCAGCGGCAAAACATTTTTCTATTCTCTTCTCATTTTTCAATAAAGTATTGGGATGACGTTTGGATTGTTTTAAAATAAAAAGTATTACTAGCCTTTAAATTAAAAAAATAAAAAGTCAATCTCAAATAATTTTTAAGTAAAATAATAAAGAGTAGAGAGAGATTTACTTTTGATTTTTAATTTTTTAAAAGTCATTTAAAATTTATTTTAAGTTATTTTTAACTTTATCAAATACTTCTAAAAGCTAAAAGCAACTTAAAAGTATATTTGATCAATTTTTAAGTCAATCCAAACATGCTCTAAGTTTACCTTGATTTCAAAATAATAATTAAAAAAAATCTTAACAAAAACATATAATACTAAAAATAGGAAGAATATTATTATTTATTTATTAATTTTGTGAAATGATAAATATTATTACGGAGCAAATATTTATAGTAAGGATGACATATAAATAGGAACAAGGGGAGTATTAAGGAACATCTATTTTTAGTAAGTAGAGAGAGTACACCCGTCATCTTTACTTGTATACAATACTAAAAATAGTTGTCCATCAATACTTGTCAAGTTTGGAAAATTAAGAGATAATTTACTCTTTTATCTCTATTTTATCTTTGTTATTAAATACTATTCAATATCTAATACATTTCCCAAAACATTAAATTTAATATATTCAAAGGGTAATGTAGTAATACTACTATTATTAATTGTTTTTTAAGGTTTGTGTCAAGTCAATGGTGGACAACTATTGTTAGATATAGGGAGTAATATTATTCCTCCCGTCTCAGTTTATTTGTTTGATTATCATTTGATTCAAAATTTAAGAAAGTAAAAAATATTTTTGATCTTATGGTATTAAATTAAAAATATGTAAAATGTATCAAAATATCCTTTAGAGCTTGTTTGACATTGTTGTTGGGAGGCAAAAAATATTTTTTTTCTATTTTTTTTTTGAAAAATCAAGTGTTTGACAAATCCATAAAACTACTTTTAAATGGAAGCATAAATAGTTTTTTTGTTGTTGGAAAGAAGCTAAAAATTTCATGACCCAAAAATGGATGTGATACATTTGTTTATTCCCACCAAGACAAGTCAATCTCAACCCAACGAAAAATGAAAGAAATGCGAAAAAGCCGTAAAGCAAGAACAAGATAAATCGGACAACTTATTCTTCTATTAAAACCCCCAAAATCTGATTTGTCACGTGTACAAACCACTAAATACATAAAGTGCAGAATCAAAAAATAAGTACAAGTCTCAGTCTTTGTTTCTCAAATAGAACAAAACTTAAAGAAGAGGAAAAGAAGGTATGTCGGGATGACAAGCAACCACTCAAGTTCTTCACAAGCCTCAAAAAGAGAGAAAGAGAGTGATCACTATATACCGGGCTCGATACCTACACAAGTGTAGAAGTAAGGAGTGTGTACCAACAACACGGTACCCATCAAGCAACCTAATGAACAAGACATCTAGCTAGAAATAAAGTACCCCTTACACTCCAACTGAACTTTCTCAAACTACTACATGCATAGAAATCAACCCAACCTAGTAATTCTATAATACACGACTCACAAGGACCAATATCCATAGTTCAATAGTCACAATCAACAATTAACGAATCAAGTAAGTCAATCTCACAGTCAACTGGTTCAGCCACATGCAACAAGTACATCAATCACAAGTAACAAGAAAGTTACACATAAACATCAAATGCATCAAGTCACAATAATCAATCTCTCGCCGGAACCATTTCCTATAGGTACAATATCACTAGTCGAAACCATTTCTCATCATGTTGATATCAAATCACTAGTCGAAACTATTTCCCATCGGCTTTATATCAAATCACTAACTGGAACCAGTCCCATCGACACTAATATCACCAGTAATATCACCAGCCGAAACCATTTTCCATCGGCTTTATATCACTCGCCGGCAAAGACCTCGGCATCATAATCCGTCACATGTCTCATCACGATGTTCAACAATCAATGCACACAAGCAATATCACACCACATGGAAAATACAACAATTCACACAATTCAAGTCTACATTCATGCTTTCAAGCATTTCATCAAATAATCAATAAAGTTCACAATAAGGCAATTCACATCATCATGTTCATCACAAAACCTTTTTCATGACAACTCTTTTTCATTCATTTAGATATATCAAGTGGACAATTAAACCCTTCACCTCATCCTCATTACTCCCAACACACAAACAACGAAAGAAGTACACGAATTCTACTAGAATACAAGGTTTGGGGGGATCACTTGCCTTAAATCAATCAATAATCACTTTAAGAGTTGAGTCTTCCCCTTTCGAATCACTTCGAAAGCCACACAATCTATACATAAGCAAGTATCCACAATCACTTTCCGGAAACAACAATACCCATATCAATTCTCTTGAAAAGTGGGTCAATCAACACAAAATTCAACTCCGAAAATAAGATTTGAATCCGAAATTCAATACTTGAAAACATTAATCAAGGCTTTAGGAAATTGGGAAAAATAATTTCAAAAAAGGTCTCAAAAATAGTTCAAAATCTCCATTCAGGCTAAGAACTTGAGTTCTTGAAAAACCTCACCATTTACCAATTAAAATCTCATATTTTTATGTTGAAATTCATAAATAATCAAAGGGAAATGAAGATTTAGGATCATAAAAGCTTACCCAATTGATTTAGCATAAGAAATCCTTTCAACAATCTCCACCAAGGGTGCCCCATACTGTAAAATGGAAAATGAGGCTTAAACCCCAAAATTTGCGGGCCAAAAATCCTTCCAGGTATCGCAAAAGCAACCAAGGGTTCGCAAAAGCGAACTTTGCTAAAAATGCGGCTCTCGCAAAAGCGAAGCCTCCCTTGCTTAAGCGACAGGCCCTTCGCTTAAGCGAAGGTAGCTTAAGCAACGAAAAGCGAGGCATGCAACTCCTGCAATTCAGCCAACTCTCATAACATAAAAAAGAACCTCATGATTTGCTTGGAATCCCCTAAACAATAACCACATAAGAAAATCAAATGTACTCGACGTTTCGGACTTAACAAAACCGTCAAAATATGAATCTGAGGTTTCTTTAACTCCACATCCGTGAAAACCATAAGAAACTAACTCACGCCTAAATTGGTTAAAACAAGCTCGGGATTTCTCAAAAATCAATCAAGACCTCCCCTAGGCCTAAAATCATCCCACGAACCCAATGAAACTCTCAGAATTCAAATCCGAGCATCCGAACCCCGAATGTTGATCAAAGTCAACCAAAAGGTTATATCTCCACAATTTCATAACCTAAGACCTCAAATCCTCAAAAAGATTCAGATTCTCAAACCAACAACTCTCTCTTCTTAGAATCCACATTCCGAGACTGATGAAATTGATGGAATTCTATTTCGACACTCGAAACTCAAAAAAACTTCAAAAACCACTTTCTTAACAATATTAGCTTTTCAAACTCAAAACTTACAAAATTCTCAACTTCTAACTCCAAGATCAAAACCAACTTTTCAACTCAATCATAAAAGTCTCGAGATTGATATTGGGAGGGGAAAATGGTAAATTTCACGAAATAGCCAAAAATGACCAACCGGGTCATTACAAAACAATTATGTTTCTTAAAAAAAGTAGAAGCATAATTTTTTTTGAAGACTAACATATCTCTTTCATATATACATATTTATCAATATATCTCTTATTAATTATTTACTATATCCCATAAGTTTGGTTAAGTTTCATTATTTTTTATAAGTAATAAAATTTTATTTTATTTTATGTTTATATATTATTATTTTATATCTTATATATTATTTTTAGAGAATTAGAAATAAAAGTAACAACAATTATTTTGTAGGATTAGAAAATATGAAGGACTTTATTTATTTTTGTGGTGAATTTTTTTCATATGTAGTGATTTAATTTGTGAAATGGTTTTTAAATTTATTTTGCTTGATATTTTTAATTATATTTAAATTATCATGTTAATATTTTATTTATTTATGTATGTATAATATTGAATAAAAATTTGAATATGTACTTGTTAATTTAATTAAAATAAAATTTAAATTTAAATTTTTGTATTAGATATTTAAAATAGTTTCTCTCTATATAAAATAATTCTAATATTAAAAGTACAGTGATACTTGCCATTTTTCGTAATTTAAATCTCAAAAACACTTTTTAAATAAAGATTATTCAAACACAATTTGCTTATCAAAAAACACTTTCAAATGAATTAATCATACACAAATTATTATTTTTTTCAAAATACTTTTTTGAAAAGCTTAACAGTTCCAATTCTACACCTTGAACTGTCCTAGATAATGATTTTGACCCCAAAATCGAGTGCTCAGTTATAATCCATATTCTATTATTGGATAAGTACTGCTGGACCACCAGATTGTTGGACTGGCACCACAGAATTTTAAAAAAACGTTTCTAGAAATAAGTAATATTTAGAAGCAACGTTAAACATGCTTTTAATCTTATAAATTTTAAACATATCACATTAAAAATCATTAAAATTAAAGAATCGTAAAAAGCGGAAAGAGACATCATTCTTGAATTGAGAGTTATTGGAAACGTTTGAATATTTCATTGCGATATAACAGTAAACCAACTCTTTTAATGTGGTACGTACAAGTGAATAACCCAATTTGACCTTAATTGGTTTTGATTACTGATTGTCAAACGTAATGGTCCAAAATAAGAGACAACCTTATACCTACTTCACCATAAAAATAAAACACACTTAACCAAAAGTCGTTGCTAAATCCAAATTGATTAAGACAAGTATATCTCTGTGCATGTTTCTTTAATTAACTTGGTATCTACAAATATATCTAATTTATCTGTCATTTTAAAATGATCCAAAAAAGGTCCAAAGGTTTTTAATTATATTGTTCATACAATTTGAAGCTATTATATGAACTAAACATTGGTAGACTAAAACTTGTTACAAGGGTATGTTTGGCGGGGAGTGAGAGAAAACATTTTTCAGAACATATTTTTAAATTTTTCAATGCTAGGTTGGTCAAAAAAAATTAGAAAATTCCAAGTTTCTTAGAAATAAGGAAAATGACTTTCCTAACGAAAAGTAGGAAAAACAAGTTATATAAGTGACATTCCACATTAACTGTCTTTTTCTCGCCCTCTAACACACCTCACCTCCAGCCCCACCTCTATAGCTCCTATTTCACGCCACCCCCGCTCTCATCCTCTATCCCTATATCTGTAGTGTTTGCCTAGATTATATAAAATATTTTTGGAATAATATTCTTTGCTTGCTTACTAACAAACATAAAAATAATAATAATAATAAAAAGATACCGTGTAAATTGAGTATATACACTTTGAGGTTTCCGTGACTGCGATTTGTAACTTTGTATGTATCGATGACATTATCTTACATTCAACTCTTCTTGTTCTCTCCACAATGATGGCTATGTATCAAATAAAATATAATTGATTAAATTCTACTTAATCCTCTAAATTAACCTTTTGAGTTTGAATATTAATTACACCCCCTTTACCTTTGAAAATAAATGTGGAACAAATAACCTCACTATTCATATCTAGGGTTTCAAAATGGAAAATAGTCATTATTAAAACTTATTGAAGGTTTATAGTGTCACAAATTATTATGACTTCTTTTTTCTTCTAAACTATATATAAAAAAAAGATGTGCAATAGTATAGTGAATTTCAAAGCCTCATTTGTCAGTGTAGAATATATTCCTTAAAAGCTTCAAATTATTAAACACAGTTCTTACCTTATTTCACTTTGTTACACATATAATTGTATTACTAAAAGTTTTACTTTAGTGAATGAAGGAATAGAAATCCTAGGCTAATTACGTCTTATCCTGAAAGTTTTCCTAATTACAAAAATCTCAGATTTTTTATTGCTTTCGAATATATTCTTTGGTTGTCTGATACATTGCAAATGATACATTACTTAATGAGACGGATGTATCCAAGGAGGGTAGGGATGTATGTGAGAAGAGATAGGGATGTATCCGAAGGGGATATGGATGTATCTGAGAGGGGATAGAGATGTATCCAAGGGGGATAGAGATGTATCCGAGAGAGGATTTTTGTAATTTTTTTAAATTGTAAGAAATTTTAGAGATTATGATATCTAAAGTTGTGTATTTATGTAATTTTTCTTTGTGAAACTTACAGAAACCTCATACATTTGGGGACTAATTATATATATCATATCCCGAAAATTTCCCCAATTACAAAAATTTCAGATTTTTCATTGCTCTCGGATACATTTCTTGGTTGTCCGATTCATTGCAAATGATACATTACTTAACGAGAGGGATGTATCCGAGAGAGGAGAGAGATGTATCCGAAAGAGAATTTTTGTAATTTTTTAAATGGAAGAAAATTTTAGAGATTATGATATCTGAAGTTGCATATTTATGTAATTTTTTAAAATTTATTTTTTATGAATTTTTTTCAAAATAACTCATTGCACTCATATAATCATATTTTCATTTTTCACGTGCATATCCAAAAAAAAATCACAACAATGTTTCTACACTTGGTATACCATGTTATACAATATTATACATGAACTATAAACGATGAATCAATCATATATTATAGTGTATAGTAATGTATAAGCGGTGTTTATATACACTTTTACACTATTAAGTATTACATAATAATATATAAACTTATATTTCGTTTTCTCCAAAACTTCATCTCAAATGGATTAAAAAAATTTACCAACTAGCTCAAATCTTCATCGAATAGTTTTAAAATTATTTAACCACAAATCAATCTCAACCACCAATTTGTGGAAAATTTAAACAAATCACAAAATTTATTTGTGAGTTTTCAAGCTTTTAGAAACTTCAAGAATGATTTTTTTTTTTTTTTTACGTTAATCCACCCAATAATGTATACATACATCTTTGATGATAAACATGAATATCACTTTCAATCGGTTTTTAAGCTTCAAAATATTTTTTTAAAAATCAGAATCACAAATTAAGAAATAATCATTTTTCCTCCAAGTACTTTAAAGGGAAAATTATGCAAAATAGCAAATATTTAGCATATATTAGGTAATATAGCTACAATTTAAGAAAATTATAATTTGCGGCTATGGTTTTCTCAATTCTTGCTATTCACCTGATTCGTATAATTCGCATGATTTGTATAAATCAAGAATTTGTATAATTAGGTTTCTTATTGTATAAATTCAGAATTTGTATAATTAGGTTTCTTATTGTATAAATCCAGATTTTTGTATATGCTTATCCTAGCTATTTGTATACAATATATGAAAAAGTCATAATAAATTACCATGTTTGTATATTGGCAAGCGAAATATACAAACGGAGTTCTGAAAAAAAATTAAATGTATAAATACAAAATTTGTATATACTTACCCTATTTGTATATTCGCAAGCGAAATATACAAACGGGAAGATATACAAACCGCAACCTCTGATCCATAGCAAATTACAGAACTATAGCTATGAAGCGCAATTATCAAAACTATAGCTATAAAACCTTATTATGTTTGCTATTTCTAAAATTTTCTCTATTTTAAATTATATACAAAATGGCCTAAATAGGTTAAGATATAAATATAGGAAAAATTAACTATATACACACATTTTTTTTTTCTTATATCATCTTGTAATCATTTATTCTCTTGGAATTGAACTTAATATGATTCAATGATTACGCTAATTAATAATAGTATTCTTGCAGGAGCTTCTGCGAGACTAGTTTGCTACAACAGGAAGAATGCAATTGTTCAATCAGCCATAACAGACAAGAATGGTGAGTTTCGGATCACGCCCAAATCATTAATCGGAATAGATATCGGCAAGTGCAAGGTGTACTTAGTGAAATCACCAAATCCTACTTGTAATGTCCCAACAAACTTCAATGGAAGAAAAACAGTTTTTAAAGTGAATGTTGAGAAGTAGAAGTCGAAATGTTGATTTTTTTTCCTGATTTTTTCTTGTTCATTTTTTTCTGATATATATGGGTTCAAATTTTTAATGTATCCAATTGTTTTTGTTTCTTAAATTAATGTATAATGCTTTCGTTTTAACATTATGATACATTACAATTTCATTATGTATCTTCTACCTTATTCAAATTTAGAAGGATGTGTATCCGTACACACTATCAAATCATATGCGTGATACATAAATTTTACTATTTTCATAGCTAAATATGTGTGGTAAAAAAATTTGTATTTGAATCCGTCGATACTATCTTTTTCTATTATAGATAAACATCTAATAAAGTGATTAACAAATTGATACATAACATCGTGTCATGACTACATAATAGTGATCTTGGCACACAACAATGCATCTGATACTTATTAACTTATATATATGATACATTAAAGTGTCACACAAGTATGTATCAAATTCATAAATGGTGATACAAAAATGTTATTATCAAAAGTTTGTTTAGTTTGAGGTAAAATGTAAAGATCTTGCAGCTATGTATCTAATACAATAGGGGTAGTTTGGTAGAGTGTATTAGAGAATATAATGCATGCATTAGGTGTGTGTATTAGTAGTATCTTGTTTGGTACACTTTTTCATGTCATGTATAAATAATGCAAGCATTAGTTATACACTCTATTGTGTATTACTAATACAAAGGAATTCTAGGTATTAGTAATACATAGCATTTTAACACTTGCATTATATTAAATAATTACAAAACTACCCTTAAAGCCTTTTCATTTTCTTTGTTGTCATAAGTTTTTGTTTTTATTTTGATTTGCTTTTCGGCGTTTTTTAATTTTTTTGTGTCTTAATATGCTTTATGACCTCTTAAGCATCTTATTTTATTTTATTTTTAAAAATAATTTCAATATAATTTAATAAAAAAAATTACTATTGTGACGATAAATTTGATTAAAAAAATTATTTGCCAACTTTCCACAAAAATATTTTGACGCAATAGTACAACTATTTAATATTATTTTTGAAAAAAAGAAAAGAAGAGTTAATGATGTTTTTAGCAAAGAATTTTTTTTGATGTTTTAGCAAAGAACTTTTTTGCAAAGGAAGTGTACAAATAAATAAAGTGTGAAGGGTATATTTGTAAACATATATTTTTAATAGAAATTATGCAAGATTTGTTATTTTTAATACATCAAACCAAACAATGTATAAGAAATAATGCTTGCATTACTAATGCAAGCACTACTAATGCAAGCATTACTAATGCACCCTATTTTGCATTATTCTTATACACTCTACCAAACGACCCCTTAAATATGAAGCACATTAATACATATATTAAATATGTCTAATTGATAGTAAAAAGAAACGTAAACGTAATTTATGGGATTTAATTAGATTTTCAGATTTATTTCTTGTTTTAGCACAACTGATTGACACTTGTTGTAGGGCAGCATTAATGTATCCGGACAGTCAATTATGTATCCGGACAACCAATTATGTACCGGATGTTTGATATTTTAGGGAATTTTTATAAATTAGAAAAAAAATAGGGATAGAATGTAGTTTAAGTCTTACACTATCAGATTTATGTAAGTTATACATTTTATGGGCTCGTAATTTTGGTTACAAGCTTGGACCAAATGAGTCCGATTGACGAAGGTAAACTTTTATTTTTATTGTCATCTCAATCCAACGTAAGTTTTATGTAACAATTATTTGAATATTTTGATTCATAATTATTAACTCTGTCAATTAATGTAAAAATGTTTGATTCAATAAAAAGTTTTAAAATGAATTAAAGATTTTTGAAATTTTATGATCTAAAATAAATTATAAATATTTGTGTGACTATAAATCCTTTCATTAATGATAACATAAAAAGTTTAAAGTTAAATTGCTATTACCAAATATAAAAAAATGTCATTTCTTTTTAAACTCACTAAAAGAAATAAAAAATGTCACATCAATTAAGATGGAGGCGTATAAAAAAATAAATATAACAATATAGTATTTCACTATTATTATCACTTACATGTATTTCACTATTATTATCGATGCAGATACAATGTATATTCCACTACAATTTCTTATGCACGCTAATACTATGTATTACACTACTATTATGTGCACGGATACAATGTATTCCACTACATTTTGAAATGAAAATGGTGATAGATTTTGTAACTAATCAAAACCTCACTATTTTTTTTGTAAATTTGAACACAAATAGTGTTATGTACGAATTTTTCTCCACAAAATAAACCAAAGAGCAAACTACATAAATTCTACTAGTTTAGGTCCTAATTACTAGATTTCTCGATAGTTTGAAATATTACTTTCTATACCATATTTCATCCTTTGGATACATGTATTAATACTCGATACATGTATCCGGTGGTGGTCCTTTGGATACATGTATCTTTACTTGCCAGATAGCGATTTGAATATTCGAAATACATGTTTTATTAATTTTTAATTAAATGCGTGTAACTGATTTCCTTAATTAGTGGAGTAATTGAGCCTTAATTAACAACTATAACATATCTTGAGATTCCTTAGTGTATCAACTTTAATAAATCTTCCTCAAATAATGAAATCATAAAACAAAACTAATTCTCTAATTGTAAAGTTCATCTTCTTGGCATCAATTTGTTTTTTTCTCTTCCTTGTGATTGTGAGTTTTTTCAACAATGACCAATATCACCATATTACTTTATATGCCAAATTTTGTCCTTTGAATACATGCATCATTACTCGTCAGATACATTATACATGTATCCATCGATTTGAATATTCGAGATACATGTTTACAATATCAAAAACATCTTAAATACATGAAAAGGAAGAATCGATTTGAATAATCGAGATACATGTTTACAATACCAAATTAATTGAGGCTTAATATCTTGAATACACGAAAAGGAAGAACTCTATACCAGATAGATGATAATAATGTAACAATAGTAACAAACATCTACATATAATGATGTTGATTATCAAGATTTAATTTTAATAGTTATGCTGTTGATTATCAAGATTTAATTTTAATAGTTAAAGATGAAAGCATGATTTAAGAGGATGAAGGAAGTGAGAGATGGTGGAGCTAAGTGGCGGAGGACGTGGGGATGGGGTGATGAGAGTTACGGCTGGGTAAGGTGATTGGCAGGGATATGGTTGGAGAGAGAATTCAAATTGTTAATGTGATTGGCAGGGGGATATGGCTCTCCTTCGAGAAAAAGTTTTAATCGTCAATTGAATATTAATTTAGGTGTTTAAATATAAAGATAATTAATTTATTTTATTTTTAAGGAATTTGTATATTTGATTGTATCTTTTAAAATATATGATATAAAATATTAAAAATGGTAATATATGTAATTGTTTGAAACTAGAGGTAAGATTAATATATATATAGTAGTGATGTATGTCTAGTTAAGTAGTTTTTCCTAAACCAAGCAGCTATTGGGCTGCCTTGAACTTGGGTTCCTTCCGGGCTGAACTTCAGGCCCAATTCTCAATTCTGACTAACAGGCCCAATTTCACTTTAAAGCTCTATAAAAATCGGTATGAAATATGTATATTTCACTCAAAGTTTAGATTAGTGTATGAAAAAACTGTATAAAATTGATATGAAATATGTATCTCTCGCTCACAAAGCTTAGAATTTCACTCACAATTTTTGTGTATGAAAAGGGTATAAAATTAGTTTGAAATGTGTATATGATTGTATAAATTTTGTATACAATGCACATGCACGAATCTAAAAATTATAAGTTCATAATATATGTATATTAAAGCAACGAAAGGATACAATGCAAGGAAAATAGAATAAACTATAGGATTTATACAAGATCTCAATTTATTTTTCCTTCTTGTGGAAGTAACCGTTGGAATTTGTTTAATAAAACAAAATTTATTGGCAAATATAACCATATATATGCATATCCTGATGCTTTTCTTCATAAAGAAGCTAAGAAGCAAAAAAACCTAACAAACAAATATAGAATCGCTTTCTCTGCTGACCAAAAGCCATCCTTTTTTCTTTTCTTTTTGAAATAATCACTACATATAAAACTAACACATTTTCCTGTTTCTGTTCGTACAATTACAATATAGTATTTCTCTAATACTAGATTAAATTTTTAACCAAAAACATGTCCTCAACAGAAAACGCTAACATTGGTAACAGGAACTTCCAGCGTTACTGGTGTTATCAATGCCATCTCATCGTCAGGGTATCACCGGAAAACCCCTCGGAGATCATCTGTCCTCGTTGTTTCGGTAACTTCCTCTACGAAATCGATGAAGCAAACCCTGGACAAATCTTAGACTTTACTGCATTTGATCCTTCTCCAGAAGCTAGAATTCTCGAAGCTCTAACTCTCATGCTCGACCCTAATTTATTCAACACCTCTCAAGGCAATGTAGTCCCTATTTTCCGTCGTTCAGACGGAACTGAAACTCTCGTACCACCACCTACACGTGGACGACATGAGAGGACCATTCGAGACTTCTGGTTAAGGCCGAGAAGGAGATACTCATTTCTAAACAACGACACGGATGAATTTACACCAGAGAGCGGAATCCTAGCACGTCCGCGCTCATGGATTGTCATCCGACCATCCGGTGGACCTGACCGGAGAGAAAGACGGCGGTTAGGTCCACACGAAGTTCATAATAATAGAGATTATTTTACGGGTCCGGGTCTTGAAAACTTGATAGAAGAGTTAACACAAAATGATCGGCCGGGTGCTGCACCAGCACCCGAGCCGATCATTAATTCGATTCCGACGGTGGTGATTGTGGCAGCACATTTAAAAGATGATTCAGAATGTCCGGTTTGTAAGGAAAAATTCAAAATAGGTGGAGAAGCAAGAGAGTTACCATGTAAACATATATATCATTCGGATTGTATTGTCCCATGGTTAAGGCTACATAATTCTTGTCCGGTTTGTCGGAATCCGTTACCGGTTTCTTCTGAAGCTCAGATGGATAGTTCTGATGATTGTCTTGAAGAAGAAGAAGAAAGGATGAACAGACAGCGGCGTTGCTTCAGACTTAGACAAATGGCAGCTTCTCTTTGGCCATTTCGTTCGAGGTATCGTCCTATGCGTAACCATGGTGAGATCTAGTTCATATACATTGTAATAATAATACGAAACAAAAGGTTGAGATAAATGAAAATGGAAACTCATAGAATGCAAAACAAAGAGGAAAATGGAAACTCCTTCGTTTCAATTTGATTGTCTGATTTTGACTTGACATAAAATTTAATAAAATAAAGAATAATTTTTATTGTTGTGGTCTTAAAGAATATATCAAATATCATTTAATCTTGTGATTTTGAATATGTAATGAAATTAAAGAGTTGTCGAAAAAGAAAAGATGTATTTCTTTTGAAAAAGATTTAAAAAAAAGTAGAACAAATAAATTGAAATAGATGAATGATCATCTTTTATTCTTTTCCGGCATTTTCTGTTTTGTTGTGAGTTTATTTATATTTTTATAATTTAAAGAAAAAAGAATTATCGTGTGCCTACAGATGAACCATCCGTGCCATCGTCATGTAATATTCTTTAGCGGATAAAGAGGGTCGGGACTGACGTGCACTCCAAACAAACTACACAAGATTACTTGAAGAAAAAGGGTACTATTGAAGCAGGCGGGGTGAAGGGATGAAGAAATTATAAGAAAAAACAAAGAAATTTAGAAAAAGAGATCGAAGAATCTGTAAAGATAAACAGATCAATCATATTTTATGTGCAATCTCTTTGACGTACAATAGAGATATATATAACTTTGTGTTCTTGTAATAAGTTGAACGTATAAATTTCATTTTTTATGAATCAAGCTTCAAAAGTTGGTCCACCTGACTCGTCCGCGCACCTGCCCTCTCTAACACTTTGTTCCCTTTGTCTCTTTGTTAGACAAATCATCGGACCTGAGATCCTTTGCCCTGTCTTCGTTGTGATACTTCTCGTTCTCTCTTTTGAAATTACCCTATTGCGTCAAGTGTAATAAATTGAACCTATAAATTTCATGATATTTAATGCTCCTAAATAGAATTTCTTTATTGGTTGATGCCTCATTATTGTAATATATAAATAGTTTTATATGTAAGAGCATATGTACCCATGATGATCAAATTCAAGAGAGGTTTATTGATCATAATTAGGATGCGAAAGTATTATAACTCATAATAATATTTTAATTTAAAAAGTTCATATATGTAATTAGTCATGCTTTCGTCTAGGCATCACATAGCTAGTGACTTATGATAAAGGTCATATCATAACTAAAATCCTTAAGAGGAATTATCAAATTTAGATTTTAAAGAAAAATAGAAAAATACTCACATGTTATAGTTTCATGGTGAAAATCATAGAATTTATGGAATGAAAGAACAAAGAGAATTCAAGAGTGCCTGAGAAATTTGTAAGGAGTTCATGGCATCCATAACGAAGTAGCACGAACAAATTCATACTTAACCCAAATTGTACATATAGTAAAATTTAATTATGAATTTCGAAGAAAAGGTAGTATGAGTGAAGAACAATAATGTTCACGCACGTGTGATAACCTTAATTGCTCCAAATATTCACGAAAAATATGATCTTTGAAGAAGAAAAACGTCAAAATCTTTTCTTAAACCCTAAAGATGTTCTTGGAAACTCTGAGAGTGTATGTTGTGGTCCCACATTCTGTTGGGTTAGATAACCTGAGTGGGGACCAAGGAGAAGCACGCGTATGAGGATTGCGCCTAAGAAATTAACATATTATGTTTTGAGTAGTGCAAATCACATGAAGGGCAACACAGGTGCTGGAAATTAGTATAAGTAGCTAATATGAGGATGAGTAGGGTAGGCAACAAGTTATAGCAAATTCTTATTCTCATCCATGTGATCTTCTCATCCTCATCATCTTCTTTATCTTTATTCATGCTTTTGTATTGTTTTTGTTTCCTTCAATTTCAGTTCTATTGTAATCAATTTGTCAGTGCTTGTTTATAAAAATACTACTTCACATCTTTATTGTTCCATTGGTGCTTTCATTGAACTGACTACCATGTCACCAGATTCAAAACTCAAAGCTCCCGATGGATCCGTCTCAGACTATTTTGACCTTTATGGTGCGAACCTTCATTCCCATCTGGCAAGCCAACAGTTAGTGATTCAGGATCTTGCTGCTCAAGTAGCAAATCTCAGCTCTCGCTTGCCGTCGTTGGTGGTTGCTCTGCCTTCTGGCATGGTTGGCGGTGCCTCCGATAGTCATATGTCCGTTCGCCATAAACCGTGTGAGACCCCGTGGTTCTTTCGCATAATATGTGTATCATTGAATGAGTGTATGAGGCTTATATGACTTGGTGTATCATTTCAGGAGAATAAGGTTGCAAAGAGGAGGTAAAAAAATAATAATCAAAGAATTAGACTAACGTTATGGGTCAAGGATGCCCTTAAACAAGTTCGAGTTAAAGAATGTCTATTCTAACGCTTAAGTTAATCGGTACCTTTGGGGATAAGACAAAGAGTGTCTTATACGCTAATAAGGATGTTTTATAAGGTGATATAGTCGCCCAATGATTGTAAGTTAAGTTTTGAAGTCAAGCAAGTTGAGAAATAAAAAGTTGGCAAAAGTTGGAGTAAGTTTCTTTTATAAATTTTCTGAAAATTGGGTTAAATGTCTCGGAGCTTTTCTCCCAATCTATAAAACTTTAGAAGAACCCAAATATATGAAATCGAAGGTCTACGAGTCTACTTTCCAACGCACTAAATCATTTGTTCATACGACTTCGGAATTGAGAGATATTCAGATTTTAGTGAGACTGCACAAGCAGGCACGTGAAGGTGGGCCCCTAGCCCATATGTCGGTTTAGCTTTATAGGATCAGATTTCCCTTCGTTTTATCTCATTATTTTCGACCAAAATAAGAATAAAACAATCATAAATCCTCTCTAAAGGTTCCCCTATCATCCAAACAAAGATGTACAAGATTTCAACGTGGTTTCACCCTCGGAACGTTCATAGAGATTGTGTTATTTCTTTCCTCCTCGTTGGTTGTGATTTGAAGGATTCTTTGTGGTGAAGGAGTCTCGTTTTTAGGTGGTGTTGCTGCTGTTTGGAGGTAATAATTCTCACCCTTCATTTTATTGAGTGATTCCAAGTTATAGCTATTCTATATAAGCAAGAACACAAATAGACGACTGGAAAATCGTATTTTGATAGTTATGTGATGTTGGGCTGTTTTGAAGTATTTTCTGATATTGTTGTTGCTGGAATATTTTTGGAAATGCTTTGTATGTGTGTGGTTCTTGTTGATATGAGTCTGGAAGAGAAGAAGAAGTATAGATGGATATTTAATTGTAACATAAATTAGTGTAACGTTGGTTCTATTATTGCGTTGCAATTTTCAAATTGTTTCTTCTTGGTTCAACGTCTTGCATTTAAGGAGACTATTTGTTAGTGACAAGACATGTTAATGTACTGCAAGCTCAATCAAGTTTAAGTTTAGGTTTTTTCCTTTTAAGCTCTTATTGCATATGAAGAGAAAGACATGACTCCAAATGTAATTATTGGACGAACGTATAGGATGATGATTGGAAGCGGCGAGTTCAAGTTATTATGGTTATATTGAACAATTATAGGACTGTATTTATACATATATTTTTTTATGGATTTAATGGTTTGAAGACTCGTGGTTAGGATTTGGTTATGGTTATTTTGGGTT
>JAJOOO010019111.1:0-39177 GCA_029582685.1 Solanum piurae | reverse complement strand
TATAAAATGTCTTTTTTACCCTTAATGAAATGATTTACAACCACACAAATTTCTATCATTCATTTTGGACCACAAGTTTTAAAAGTCTTTCCATTTTTCTTAAAGTTTGTGCCAAATCAAAGTACATCATATAAAATGGGACGGATAAAGTATTATTTAAATTGTTATTGTAGTTGCTATAACCACCAAACACTTGTCAATCACTATTATCAATCGTATCCATATATTACAATTGTTACCATCATTTACTAACACTATCAATTATCATCTATCACAATTATTAAATATCATCAAGGATTAAGTCATCAACAGTCCCTTAAAATTGTTCGCATAATTCACTTGGACATCTTAAACTAAGACTAGTACCTATTGAACACTTTTACCTATTCAAAAATTGTTTCTATTAGATATTTTTTGATAATCATCAAAAAATATGAAAAATATGTGATACACTTACGCTGACATGACAAAATGGCTAATTAAAAAATAACATGTGGCAGTGGCCCCCCAAAATTATAAAAGAAAAATTGTTTAAAATTATTCCAAACACATTTTATATCTAATTTTTTTATTAAAAAAATGAAAATGAAAATGTCAGGTGTCAACCTATCAACCCAGCCCCACCCCTAACGCAACCCCCTTTCATCTTCATTTCTTCCCAAAACACATTATTTCTCAAATCACAAAACACAATTTCTTTTTCAAATAATTTGAAGATTAACTTTTTTTAAAATATATATTTTCATACTAAGAGTGAAGAAAAAGAAAATTTTCCCGGCTGTTATTCATTTTTTTTTTAAAAAAAAAGTTATTCATTTCTACATCAATGACAAAAGAAATTGATAGCTCAAAATTAATTCTATCAAATTTTCGAATATCATTTTTGATAAATTTAATGGGTTTATATTTGAATTTGAGTAAAAATATTTGTTCGAAAATTGTGATAAATAAATATCGGCTTACTTTTTTCTACGTAAAAATCATTAATCTTCTTTCTTCTTTCTTCTTTCTTCATATTATTTTATGAGATTTAAAATAAATCATACGAAAGTCTTTCTTTCAAATCTGAATCATATGGTTTCTTCATAATTGATTTTCATTTATCTTCAGATTTGGAAGAAATAATATTTTTTTTATAAAAAAAGAAAGAAAAACAATGTTGATGCTAAAATGGAGAAAGTTTTGCAAACTAAATTATGAAGAAGATGACTAGTAGCGGGTGGAGTGCTTTTCTTTTTTGAAAAAAGTGTAAAAGAAAAAAGAAAAAAATCTTATAAGTTAATTATAGTGCCAAGTGTCAATAAAATAAGAAAAAATGTAAAAAAAACAAAAAAAAAACACTATTTCGAATTTTTTCACACGCTTCAGGGAAGTGCAAAACACAATTTTTACCATATCAGTGTTTTGTGTTTAATAGATACATGTTTTGAATAATTTAGGTGTTCAATAGGTACAAGTCCTAGTTAAGGTGTCTAAGTGAATTATGCGAACAACTTTAATGGACAATCGATGACTTAAGCCTATCATCAACTACCGTGATTTATAGCTATTGTTAATCACTATTTATAATTACCACCATTACTAGCGACTACTTGTAACTATCATCATCAACCTACATAATCTCAATCATCACATATAACCACCACCAATTGCTACGGAGCATTTATACCCTTTGGGTGGGTTTTTTATTATTTGGATCAAATTTTTAATTGGAAATAAAAATTAAATAAATTTTGGATAGGTTGTTAAGATCGTGACACATGTCCCTCCGTTAGTTCAAAGGGTATACAAGTTCCAAAAATTAGATAGTATGGACATCAGAGTTCTAAAAGTATAACGGAGGGTATTTAGATACCATTTACGATAGTTTGGGGATATATTTTTCCTTTTTCCCTTTAATTTATCATATTTTCTAAAATTTCCTATCATTTAAAAAAAATACAAAAATTCTTATTTCCCTCGTTCTCTCTCTTAATTAATCTCCAATACATTCCTCAAACTCTCCACCCATATCGTTTAATTTCCCCAAAATCATGCTTAACTTCATCAATTTCAAATTCTAATTAAAGAGAGTTAAGGAATTTGTATTCAAACCTATCAGTATTCTTCACAAACACGTCTTTACTAGTGGAGATGGACAAAGATTCAGTGGTGATTCTGCCTTCATGGATAACCAGGAATTCAAACCAATATTCAATGTCGGTATGGACACAATTTATTTCACATTCAAAGCCAAGAACAACTCAAGTTTGATAATTTTACTGAACCCAATGAGAAAATACAGTTCTTGAGATGGACTAATTCTATCAATTGCTGGGAGGAAGTAAAGACATTGAATAAGAACATATGTGACCAGTATAGCACTTGTGGGCCTTGTGGAGTTTGTAATGAGGAGATCTTCCCTGTGTGCAGGTGTTCAGTATATTTATTATCTTAATACAAGAAGGATTAAAGTCTTTTTTCCCCAAATAACTCGTTTAAGTTTGTGAATCAAAGGAGGGTGGTGCGAGAGTGTCTAAAATAACGTTTAAATTCAAATTCTATAACCAATTGAATGTATTTTAAAAATATTTTGTTGACATTTATAAAGTAGCTAGGATAAGAAATTTAATACACGTGTACAGAGCACGTAAGGGATTAATTAGAACTGTGTTGACAATGTATTTTAGTCACGTAAAAGAGAAATAATTGCAACTTTTCATTATTTTTTTCTTTAAGTACATCGTCTCTAATTTGTAGATCCATTTCCTTTTTGAGATTGAAGCTAAAAAAATCACGTTCTTCTCTGGGTTTAGAAGTTATTTTGAAGAGGTATGCTCCAACGAAATTATTCAAATCTTTTAAAAAATTGAACCAAAATCTTACGAAACACGCTTCAAAACTCGTTTACGAAAGAATATAATGATTCACGAGATTAAATTTGAAAAGATTCAACTAATTTTTTCATGAAAAAGTTGAAGAATGAATGATAGGGTTTCAATTTTTAGTTTGGTTCAAGAGCGCGAATGATAGGGTTTCAATTTTTAGTTTGCTTCAAGAGTGCAAAGGATAGGATTTCAATTTTTAGGTTGTTTCAAGAGCGTGAATGATAACATTTTAATTTTAGTTCATTTCAAAGCGAAATGAATCGATAACGGCAATATTTTTTTGACTTTTCATTCAGTGTATGTGTGCAAACAAAATAACAAGATCGATTTGTTATTTTCTCATTCGATAAATATCAGGTCAGGAATGATGTATTTCAAACAAAATGAAAAATTACCATTATTTCCCCCCATGTGGATAAATCATATTGGTGGACCGAATTTCAATTAATGTTATACGCGCGTTGTAAACGTGTGTTTAGTTTAATTTCTTACCCTAATCACCCGATAAATATCAAAATAATGCTTTAAAATATATCTAAGATTAATAGAATATCCGTGAATCATAAATATGTTACAATAAATTCTATCTATTTAAACCATTTCCCAATTAAATGGTGTGATTTAACAACATATAATCATGATAGAGTAGAGGTGAAACTGTAGTACAAACAAAATCGTCATGTAACTAATTTCTATACATATATAAGTTTTATCAAATAGTATTAAAGCGCTAAATTGATCCGAACATTATCTTTATTCTTTATTATTTATTAGTCCAGAAATACCCCGATAATAAAAAAGAATTTGGCTAGTAGACATGTGATTTTTTTGTCACGTTTGGCAATAGTAGTATGCAAGTGAGGGGTATTATTGTAACTTCGAAAATAAGAAAAACCCTAATCGGGGCACTCTGAATGGAGCTCCACGGCTAGAGTCGCAGCTTAAATGTGAAGGACACGTGGATAGACTCATGTTGTTCGCTGACGTGTAAATGTAACCGTAGCCTCCCTATTTATGCTCTTCGTTCTCATCCATTTCCACTCACTCTCTTCACGCTTTTTTTCAAGCAAATCTCAATCTATAAATCCATAAAACCTATACATACAAATTTATATATATATATACTCATCGTCTTCCATTGATCTAGGGTTTCACTGGAGTTTGTATCGATTGCAACTATTTGAGGATCCGATTCTCGATTTTTCTAATCCTCTCTTGGCTCGAGATCCGAGTCAAGGACGGAGGAGTTCATTTGCTAGGCGGAGATTTTCAAGCGTTTCGAACTGATATCTCTCTCTTCACTGTTGCCACTCGGTGCGGAGAGGTAATAACAACTTGATTTATTTTGTGATATTTTTTTTTGTAACCGTTTCGTGTTGTTACTGATTGTTTTGATATGTGTAGGTTCTGTGGAATGGCGTTGAATGAGGGATTTTTGACTGAAGGACAGAGGGAGATGCTGAAATTTGCACCGCCGAATGAGGATGTTTTGTCATCTTCTCCGAAGTCACCGACTTTGAAGTCTCCAGGTGCTGCTGCTAAGTCTGCGTCTGTGCTCTTGACGGAACATCTCGTCAAGGCACCAGGCGGTGGAAAGGCATCCACGGCTGGGATTGCTGGGAGACATGTACGACGGACGCACTCAGGGAAGCATATCCGTGTTAAGAAGGGTGAGTGTTCTATGCTGAATCGTGATGACATTGTAGTTCTTCTTAAGATTCAATTTGGTGTTTGAGGGTCTGAATTATGACCTACTTTTATTGTAATTAAATTGTTGAAGTGATTCTAATCTAGTGTGAGTAGTTGAACCGCTAATGGCATTGTAAATCCCTTTATGATGGGGGGCAGTGGTCTAATATTTACTTACTTCATACTTTGAATGTGGATTGATGTACTTTCTAGATGAACTTAGTTTCAAAACAATGGTGTCATGGATAGGGTTTAATAGTGACCCAAAAAGTAAAAAAAAAAAGAAATGTTGTAGCTGGGGCAGATTCACCTTAGACCAAGCTGTGTCACAAAACATTGCTTCATTGACTTTTTTTACGGATTATGTCTATATAATTATAGACAGAACAAAAATAGAGGGTACAATATGTAAAATAACACTCCTTGACACAAGGGCCACACAAGTCATATGGTTAGGTGCCTAAGTTTTAAGTATAGATGTCGCGAGTTCTAATCGTGGTGGCCACATTTATCATTGTTTTGAAGTTTTTGTGCTTCAATCTACAAAATGATACACCATCCAGGTTCGAACTGCTGACCTCTTGGTAGTTAATGCTTAACAAAGTGTTGAACCAATTACTCCAAAATCATATCAGTAATTTTGGCGACAAAGGGATAGGCTTTAATAGTGACCATAAAAGATTTTGTAGCCAGGGGCGGCTTTACCTTAAGGCAAGCGGTGTTACGTTGCACTGTTTCGACGGAATTTTTTACTGAATATGTATATATAATTAAGAGAGAAAAAATAGAGGGTATATTGACATTGGTAGATCCAGAAATATTGTATCACGGGTGCTCAACTATTTTTAATTTGGAAATTGCTACATAGAGTGGGTGCTCAGTTAATTTATTTCAATGAAATACTAGATTTTGCACATAAATAGTAGTGTTTGTCACAAAAGTCAATGGGTGCTTATGCATTCCATAATACATAGCATAGGTCCGTCGTCCGCCACTGTATATTGAGTAAAATGACACTCCTGGCACAAGGAGCGACGCAGCTCATATGGTCTGGTGCCGTAGCTTTCAATATAGATGTCGCGAGTTCTAATCGTGGTGGCCACATTTATTATTGTTTTGAAGTTCTTGCGCTTCAATCTACACAATGATACACCATTTAGGTTCGAACTGCTGCCCTCTTGGTAGTTAATGCTTAACAAAATGTTGAATCAATTACTCCAAAATCGTATCAGTAATTTTGGCGACAAAGGGATAGGCTTTAAAAGTGACCAAAAAAGAAAAGGAATGTCCTAGCCAGGGGCAGCTTTACCTTAAGGCAAGCGGTGTCACGTTGCACTGCTTCGAAGGAATATTTTACTGAATATGTATATATATAATTAAGAGAGAGAAAAATAGAGGGTATATTGAGTAAAATGACACTCCTTGACACAAGTAGCTACACAGCTCATGCGGTCTGGTGTCATAGTTTTCGATACAGATGTTGCGAGTTCTAATCGTGGTGGCCACATTTATTATTGTTTTAAAGTTTTTGCAATTCAATCTACAAAATGATACACCATCCAGATTTGAACCGCTGACCTCTTGGTGGTCAACACTTAACAAAATGTTGAACCAATTACTCCAAAATCATATCAGTAAAATTTGCGACAAAATCTATTTGGATGTATTGAGAAGGATGTGGCTTTTCCCTAATTAGCTGTTATGCTATGTTTGTTTTTCTATCCTTTCATCTTCTTACTCTCCAATGAAATTGATTAAGAACGATTTGCAGAATCTAATGAGTAATGACTTGTTTAGTAATCGTTTGGTACCCTTTATAAGAAAAATTGTTTCCTATCACTTTTAATGAGGTTATTTAATTTTGAATACATTTTAAGAAACCAAAACTCATCAGAAGAGTTAGTATGATATACACTATTTATGTTTTATTTGCATTTTGTTGCTTTATCATATGATGTTACATAATTTATTTATTTGTTCTCATTTACTATGTGTAAAACAACGCTTCTTTCTCATCTTAATTTGATGCTCCGAGCGTTCTCGGTAAGCACATATATATATATATATATAGTAGACTATATCAAGAAGTAGGTTAGGTCTTTTCTTTTGTATTTTGTTAGAAAAGGAGAATATTAATCAAACATTAATCCTTATTTGCGAATATATTATTGCTTTCATTTATTTGACAGTACTTCTCTTCAAGTCGGTGTTTTGACATAAAACTGGATGATAAGTGAAATATGTGTAGAGTAACTCTTCCTACTTTAGTTCTAGTCATATTTACTGCAGGAGTTTTCCATTTACAACATTCTTTCAAAATGTTTCAATGTATCCTTTACTGCTGCATAGTTGTTACTTTTTATCATTTTTAATTAGAAATGTTTTGATATCCTTGTGAATCTGGTGGCTCTAGACTTTGATGTCAATACCACTGCTTTTGGGCTACATACAATTTTTGTGACGCTGTCTGTGCAAATTATTCAAACACATTTAAGAGGATATAGCTGTTATAGCTTTAATAGGTGTGCCTTGAACACTGAGTGTTTTCAGGAAGAAGTATTCGGTAGATCTCTTTTCATTTTTATAAGTTGTAAAGATTAGTCTGACAAGTATATCAACATTTGAGCCGTGGAAATCCAATGGTTGTTGGTAGATAGAAGCCAACAAGTAAATATCCAATTTTGTTTTAACTAATTAGAAGTTGAAGTGTCAAAGCTCATTGTGAAGCATCAAATGATAATCTAAACCAGTGCTAATATACAGGGAATGCAAAAACTTGAGTTTATTTGTCAGTTGCAACTGTAGTGTTAATTTGGTTTTGCCTGTTAGGATCGTGGGTATGATTTGTTTATTTCCCCTTTCTATTAAAGCCTGAAGTTACATTTATTAGAGCTAGTTGCATCTGTATCATTTTTTTTTTGTTTTTTTTAATTTGTAGTTCAAGTTGCCTCCTTAGTATAATTTTTCTTTCTTCCTTCCTTCTGATATAGCCTTCAGCATTCTCAATTGCAAGTATCATGCAGCTTGTAAATGTTTTCTCCTTTTCATTTCTTTCTCTGCACATTTACTGAAGGCTTTCCTGCATTTGATGGTCTAAAACAGATGGAGCCGGTGGTAAAGGCACCTGGGGAAGATGGCTAGATACTGATGGTGAATCTCAGATCGATAAGAATGATCCCAACTATGATAGTGGTGAGGTGAGTCCTACAGAAACTAGACTGGCGTTGGTGATAAAATAACTTTAGATTTGGTTATATACTTATGTTGCACGTTACATTATTCTTTATTGGAGTACTATCGTCCATCATATATCTCTTTTGGAATAATTGATCAAATAAATTAATTTTTTGGCAATGTACCATTGTATGATACACCAGAATGCTCCCATAATGCCTGCATTACACAATTGTGGGTTATAACGGAGAAAAGGCAATTTAAAGAATGATTAAGGGAATCATTGGTGAGAAAGAAACAGTGCGAAGGTAGATTAAAGTTCATCTAAATATCATGATTGTATAGGGAAGAGCCAATGTGAAGGTTCACAACAATTCTATATTTCTGCCGAAAGCAATGCAAAGTTATCTTTCCTAGTTGTCTAATTTTACCATGGTTGGTTTATTTGCTTTCTTTTTCCTGTCAGCTTACATCTGCCTCCTCAGCGAATAGTTTGCTATTTCTTTTTTTTCTTCTTCTTTTTTTAGTAATTTAACAAAGAAGTTGTACTAAGACTTGAACACATGAATCATTCCACTAAGGAACCTACTGGAGTGCGCCCACAATTGTTTCTTTGTCGTAGTCCACGTTTATCTTCATATTATATCTAATCAAATTTAATGGTTAAGCAGTGGTTGTTAACAAAATTAATGTTTTGAGGAGTAGTTTGACTTCAAAATCTTAGGTATTATTATAGGGATACACGGAGGAAGGGATGTCACAAAATACATACCCCCCTGAGTTTCCATATGCTAACTCCATTTTTCCTGAACTAATTGATTCATTTTATGGCTGTTTGATTTATCGTGGAAAGTGCCTCAATAATTCTCATGAAAGTTGTTATATTATTGTGGTCTTCCTCCTCCTTGACTGCACAGGAGCCATATGAGCTTGTTGGAACTGCTGTCTCTGATCCATTAGACGACTACAAGAAATCTGTAGCATCAATTATTGAGGAATACTTCAGCACTGGTGACGTTGAAGTGGCTACGTCTGATCTCAGGGAATTAGGTTCAACTGAGTATCACCCATATTTTATTAAGAGACTTGTTTCTATGTCAATGGATAGGCATGACAAGGAGAAGGAAATGGCTTCTGTTCTTCTTTCTGCACTTTATGCTGATGTTATCAACCCTACCCAGATTAGTCGGGGATTTTTCATGCTTGTGGAGTCTGCTGATGACTTGGCAGTGGACATACCAGATACTGTTGATATCCTAGCTTTGTTCATCGCACGGGCTGTTGTCGATGACATTCTTCCACCTGCTTTTATCGCAAGAGCCAGAAAAATGCTCCCAGAATCTTCCAAGGGGATACAGGTGCTGCAAACTGCCGAGAAGAGCTATCTATCAGCTCCTCATCATGCAGAACTCGTTGAGAGGCGCTGGGGTGGCAGCACCCATTTCACTGTTGAGGAAGTCAAGAAAAGAATTGCTGATCTATTGAGGGAGTATGTGGAGAGTGGAGACACTGCTGAGGCATGTAGATGCATAAGAAAATTGGAAGTTTCTTTTTTCTATCATGAAGTTGTCAAGAGAGCTTTAGTTTTAGCCATGGAGATGCAGTCTGCTGAACCGCTTATTCTGAAACTTTTAAAGGAGGCCGCAGAAGAGGGTCTTATAAGTTCCAGTCAAATGGTGAAGGGCTTTTCAAGGATGGCTGAGAGTATCGATGATCTTTCTCTGGATATTCCTTCTGCAAAAACGTCATTCCAGTCAATTGTTCCTCGGGCAATCTCTGAGGGATGGCTTGATGCATCTTCCCTGAAAGCCTCAGGTGAAGATGGGCCAGCAAATGGTTCAGATGATGAAAAAGTGAAGCAGTACAAAAAACAGATCGTTAATATAATCCATGAATATTTCCTCTCAGATGACATTCCGGAGCTAATCCGGAGTTTGGAAGATTTGGGGGCAGCAGAGTATAATCCCATTTTCCTGAAGAAGCTAATCACCCTTGCTATGGACAGGAAAAACAAGGAAAAGGAAATGGCATCTGTTTTGCTTTCTGCACTTCATATAGAGATATTTTCCACCGAAGACATAGTGAATGGATTTGTGATGCTACTGGAATCTGCAGAAGATACAGCACTTGACATTTTGGATGCTTCCAATGAACTAGCTCTTTTCGTTGCTAGGGCTGTAATAGATGATATCCTTGCTCCACTGAATTTGGAGGAGATAACGAACAGGTTACCACCGAATTGCAGCAGTGGTGCTGAGACTGTGTGCATGGCTCAATCACTTCTATCCGCACGCCATGCTGGTGAGAGGATCCTTAGGTGTTGGGGTGGTGGGACTGGCTGGGCTGTGGAGGATGCAAAGGATAAAATTCAAAAGCTTCTTGAGGAATTTGAAAGTGGTGGTGTTATCAGTGAAGCTTGCCAATGCATACGAGATATGGGGATGCCATTCTTCAATCATGAGGTAGTGAAGAAAGCTTTGGTTATGGCAATGGAGAAGAAGAATGATAGGATGCTGGATTTGCTGCAAGAGTGCTTCAATGAGGGGCTTATCACCATTAACCAGATGACAAAAGGCTTTGGGAGGATCAAGGATGGGCTTGATGATCTGGCTCTTGACATTCCGAATGCAAAGGATAAGTTTACCTTCTATGTGGAGCACGCCAAAGGGAATGGGTGGCTGTTACCTTCCTTTGGGTCATCAGATGCATCTTGAGGAGTAGAATCATATACATCTGTATGTTGTTCGTTGTTGTCTTCTGCTAGTGTAGCTCGTACCCTTTTACTTGGGAGTAGATGGACCCAATCCTTTCAGAGTTCTCTTTCATTAGAAGTTTTAAAACGATGGATGTTGATGTAAAGTTGGTGCTCTCGTGTTCCGTGAACACAAACCGCATTATCATAATCTTTACTGTTTTCTAGAATGATGTTTTGTACATATCATTTACATAATTCTAGCTTAATTTTTTGTTAGTTGAGTCATTACGTAATTAGGATGCCTGATGTCATTTGCTTCTTAGAGTAAATGGTAGAAGGCGCTAGAAGTGACAACAGTTTTTTTAATCGATTTATTTTGTTAAACATAAATGCTTATGGAAGAATAAGTGTTATGTTTTTGCCAAAATGTGTGTTTGCATCAAGAGCATGCTAATATGATGTGCTTTACTGTTGAATAAAGAAATAAAAGTGAATTGCTTTAGTAAACTGTTGACATTGTGATAAAATATACATAGAATTGAGTTCAGTTGCCACAGCAAGGAATGAGAGAAAAAATGGAACATGGACAATGACCAAGACTTGTCAAACTAACGTTGTCCTCAGGAGAAAGCTGTCGTAAGATGCCATTGTTAGCACACGTAAATCTTACCCTCCCTCTTCTTTAACTCATCCATTTATTTTTATTTGTTCATATAATTTGACTTAACATACTTTTCTAAAAATAATTAATAAAACAGTAAGTATACTATATCATCTTTGAATATAGTAAATTCAATGTTAAAATGTAAGTATAGTTAATAATAAAGATAAATTAGAAACTAAGTAATGAATTATTTCTTAATTTTTCAAAATGGATAAATAATAGTGGATATTTGTTTTTAGTATAGTGGAGAAGTAAAAAACGAACGGAGAAAGTACTTAGCCGCAATTTTTTGTTCTTACTTTAATCAAGCTCTCATTTCAAATAAGAGGGGTCATAGGTCTCCGGTCTAAGGGTGTGCAAAAATCAAACCTACTGATAAATCGAACAAAAAAAAAGTGTTATTAGTTTAATGGGTTAACGGTTATTTAATGGTTTTATAAAAAAAAATTATTGGGTTATTGGTTCAATATTGATTTTTTAATATTGGGTTATTGAGTTAACCAATAACCCATTAAGAATATAATAATTTACTATTTTAATTCTTAGTCATACATAAATATCAAACAAAAAATATTAATATAATCACTTTATTAGACTATAACTATAAGGACTCTACATAATTAACATTACTTAATTAACTATGCTCTTTGCATTTATTCTTTAGATTTTAGTATTACTTTAGTCTTTAGGTTCACAATGTCAAAAACCTAAAGAACTAAGAACGACGACGACAAAGGTTAGGCAACAACTAGAGTTGTGAATTATGAGTATTTGCTATACTTTTACTACACTAAGCGAAATTTTTGTACTCAATGAGTAATTAGATTTCTCTCTTTCTTATTTCGCATTAAATTATTGGACAAGTCATATATTTGTTTTGAAATCATTTTCTTATTGGTTAAACCAAAAACCGATAACAAATATCTTATTGGTTTGGTTATCGGTTTAGCATATTTATAAATTGAAAATTGATAAACCGAACCGATAATACTTAAAATTGAACCGAACCGATCGATACACACCCCTAGTCTCCACAAAGTCGTAAAACCATGTATAAGAGTTGACACTTGTCCAGTGTTGTAAGGTCAAGAAAATTGGTGACTTGATAATAAAAAAGTTAGTGATCGAAGCTTCAATGAACGGCTAAATCGCATGTTCAAAATCTAAATGCCTACTAAATACTTTACAAAAGTCTTACCGTCTCGCCGTTGGTCGCCCACATCTTTACGGAGAATTCAATTTCACCATGTCCATATCGTAGACAGCGGAGCAGTCATTTCACCATTCGTGTAGATCACTAGTTATGCGACATGAAATTTCGCTTACCTTAGGAGAGTTAGGGTTACTATCGCTGTTTACCGAGACTTCCATTCAAAGATTACAACACTTCTATTTTCGATCTTTCAACATCGAACATATGTCAAACTCTATGCATCGTATTACCGCTTAGCAGAGTCTTATATTATTAATAAACTCTTGATATGTGCCACTTTCCTAATCAAAAGACGAGAGAACAACTGGAAAGTATTTTTCTTAAGCAAATCTTCTAAAAGTGGTTATAGTGCAAATCAAATCCAAAAAACAATTAGCTAGTTAAACACGTAAACTTTTGTCCGCAAGTAATTAGGGCAATCAATGTAACTTCCTAATAAACCAAACCCTAACCCGAACCACGTTGAAATGGAGCTCCATAAATAGAGACGACACAAGACTTAATGCCACGTGGATAGCGACATTTGTTGCTGACGTATACCTTTAATCTTCCTCCCTATTTATATAGTACTACTCTTTATTTACATTTTCATCCATTTCAACTCACTTTCTCAATCTATAAATCCACAAAATCTATATAATTTATACACATTTTTTATTCTTCTGCTTCACTGATCTAGGGTTTCAGCAGTATACTTGAAGCTTGTTTTGACGATCTGATTCTCGATTTTGTATCCTCCTCCTCTCTTGGCTCACCGATCAGGAGCCAAAAACAGAGGAATTGAGAGGTGAAAAAAAAGGAATCAGAATCAAAATAGTTGTGTTGATTTTGTTAAGTGGAGAGTTGATGGTTTCTATGTGTGCAGGTTTTGGGAATTGAAATGGAGTCAAGTGAGGGATTTTTGACTGAACAACAGAGGGAGATGCTGGATATAGCACCGGTGAATGTGGAGGTTTTGTCATCTTCTCCAAAGTCTCCTACGTTGAAATCTCCAGGTGCTAAATCCTCTTCCGCTCTCTTGTCGAAACATCATGTGAAGGCACCAGGCGGTGGGGCTGGGATTGCTGTACGACATGTACGGCGTACGCACTCAGGGAAACATATACGGGTTAAGAAGGGTGAGTAGTATAACTTTTTGGATGAATCAATCATGACTTAAGTTTTTGTATTGAATCCCTGGCTATGAATTTTAATACCCAGTCAATAGACTACATTCTGGTGCTTCTTATTGAGCTTAAGATGAAAGAAGGTATTGTGTCTAATGGATTAAAATAATTTACCCTTAGTAATTGAATTTTGAACTTTTCTCACATTATTTCTGGATTAATGTACTTAATTTGCTCTGAGGTGTGAACTAATCACACTTGGGGTAGGCCATTATAGTTTGAAAAGCGGCCACAGTGCAGTGAATTGCACATAACGCAACACTTCTTTTTCATGTCCCTTGAATACTCCAAGAGTTCCCTGTAAGAGGTTGATTAAGGATTTAAATTTGATGAGTTCAACCTGTAAGGTTTTACCACTTAGCCCGTTGAATCTAATAGTTGTTGAAATGTTGGTACTTTTCAGTTTTTACTTGGTGTACATTTTCATTGCATGTCAAAAATGCTGAGTTTAGTTGAACTCGTGCTCCATTCTGCCCTCTCCTGTAAGTTCTATTGTATGACTTCAGTTGAACTCATGCTCCATTCTGCCTTTGTTCTCGGTGAACACCTATATTTGTACTCCAAAGTCCACACAATACCAATAATTCAGGAGAGTACTCATTTGCTCAAGACTGTGGCCCAGGGATCAATGAAGTGGAAAATTACTTGGAGATCAAGGTTCAAAGTACTTCAAACTCAAGCCGAGCTTTAAAAATACCGAGTAATTTTTTTTATTTGGCTAAGTTCAAAACATCTCCAATCTATTTTTGACACCATTGCCCTAGCAATAATGTTCACATAATTGAGGTGATATTTTCCTTATCTTGTCAAGTTTTCTATTAGTCCTTCAATAACAACAACAATATATCCAGTGTAATCCCACAAAGTGAAGTCTGAGCCTCTAGGGAGGGGTGGGTGTACATAGACCTTACCCCTACCTTGGGGGTAGAGAGGTTGTTGCCGATAAACCCTCAACTCAGTTAGTCGTTCAACATTCACTTCTTTTATTACTAATATAATACACATCAAGTTAATTACTTGTAAGTGGGTGGAATACCCAGAACATGAAGGGGGGGGGAGGTTGTTTCTGATAAACCCTCGGCTCAGTTAGTCGTTCAACATTCACTTCTTTTATTACTAATATAAATCCCATCAAGTTAATTAATTGTAAGTGGGTGGAATACCCAGAACATGAGGGAGGGAGAAGGGAAGTAGAGCTCTATCACCTTTGCTGAGTCAAATGGCATTGAAATGAAGTAGGGCAGACAGAGTAGTGTATATACTTTTGGGTGACGGGGTGGGAGACACCACTTATGAATTTTCATGGATATGTGAGCAATGTGTTCTGTTGATGCCAAAAAACTGTTTATGTTCATCACGCAAAGATCTAACTAATAAGAGCTGAAGTTTGTTAGTACATCCTTGCCCTAGGGCACATGAGAGATAGTACAAACATTTTTCTGACATTAGGTTTTTCAGGTGCATGAGTTTTTCTTTGTGGTTCTCTCCATGTTCCCCAATCTCTCTCCCTCTCTCTCTCATATTTGTTAACAGGTGTGCAGCTCTCGCTGAGAGACTTGTGAGGTACTAGCCTAGGTTTTGGTAATCCCTCTCGTCTTTGCCTCATCCTCCGGAATCCTTACTAATTTTACAATAATGGAATCCTGGAAACTGACTAATGTCTTTAATTTCTCTTGCATATACTTAATCAGTGTTCTTGAATGCGGAAGTATGCAGCTTGTATGTTCTTTTCTTCTTTTTTTCTTCATCCATATACTGAAGGCTTCTCCTTATTTGATGGTGAGAAACAGATGGTGCTGGTGGTAAAGGCACTTGGGGAAAATTGCTCGATACTGATGTTGAATCTCATCTTGATAGAAATGATCCCAACTATGATAGTGGTGAGGTGAGTCTTGCCACTTATTTAAACATCCTTCTTAGGTAAAGGAAGTTACTTGGGTTAAATTGCACGTGACATCCTTCTTTATTGGAGTACTTAAATAATTTTTTGGTAATATTTCATTGTACAATAGAACATAACCATCCCTCAAGTTCTAAAACCATTCAGAATATATACACTATGCACTTGTGGATTAGAATTTTAGAAAGGAATTTAAAAGGAGGGAAGGGAATCGGCGATGAGAAGATAATGCAAAGGAAAAACAATTTTAGTCTTAATATCATGATCGCAGAGTTATTTTTCCAAGTGCTGCATAATGTATACCCAATGCACCATTATTAATTTGTTTTTTGCTTTCTTTCCTGTTTATTTACATCCGTCTCCCCAACTACTGATTTTTGTAGCTCTCAAAGGTGCTTTTTACTGGTAAGTAAAATACCAAAATATTGTGAATCCTAAAGACTCTAAACACATTTTCCACTAAGGAACCTACTTGACCGCTAGGCCAAGGCTCCAATATTTCCCTTGAAGTGTGTAATCAACATATTTCTTTGTCAGTTTAAATTAAATTTTAATGGTAGTGAGCAGTGGGCAACATCAACAATGTATCAGTGTAATTCCACAAGTGGAGTGTGAAAATGATGGTGTGTATGCAAACTTTATCCCCTACCTTATGAAAGTAGTGAGGTCGTTTTCGATAAATTTCCGGCTCAAGTGAAGCATTTCAAAGCAGATATGGAAAGGGAATACAATAGTGAATAAACCATGATGCAAATAATGGAGAAAAAATAGTAGCAACAACAAAGGAAACACATGTAATAATTACTATCGAAGAATAAGACAATAGGAGAGTAATGTAATAATATTGTAAGGAAACTAGACAACGCTCTACTACCTACTAACCTTCTACCCTAATTCTCGGCCTTAAGCAGGTTTGTCATGTCTAATCACCTCTCCCTAATATTTGTTCGGCCTACCTCTACCTCTCCTTAGACCCACCATGGCCAACCTCTCACACCTCTTCACCGGGCATTTGTGAATCTCCTCTTCACATGTCCGAATCATCTCAACCTTGCTTTCCTCTTCTTGTCCACCATAGAGGCCACTCCCACCTTGTGTTGATATCTTCGTTCTTAAGTTTATATCTCCTAGTACCTCCCCATGGATATGCCACGTCAGTTCATCCATCACCGAGACAAGTAAAATGGGTTAAGAATATTACTGGTTATGAACAGTATTTTGACTTTAAATCCTTGGAGTTATAATGCCATAAGAAGGGAAGAGGACACAAAATACATATCTTTTTTAAAGAAATTTTTACTTTTCTATCTGGCAATTCCATTTTTCCTGAACCGATTGATTCCCGATCTAGCCTGTTTTACCTGTAATTGCTAGATTAATCAGTGTAGTAGGATACTGGCTCAGTAATTTTTTATCAGGGTTTAATATTAATGCTGTCTCCACGTTACTCTAAATGAACAGGAGCCATATGAGCTTGTAGGAACTGCTGTCTCTGATCCATTAGATGATTACAAGAAATCTGTAGTATCAATTATAGAGGAATACTTCAGCACTGCTGACGTGGAACTGGCTGCGTCTGATCTCAAGGAATTAGGTTCGACTGAGTATCATCCATATATTATTAAGAGGCTTGTTTCTATGGCCATGGATAGGCATGACAAGGAGAAGGAAATGACTTCAGTTCTTCTTTCTGCTCTTTATGCCGATGTCATCAACCCTACCCAGATCAGACAGGGGTTTTACATGCTTGTGGAGTCTGCTGATGACTTGGCAGTGGACATACCAGATACTGTTGATATCCTTGCTTTATTCATCGCACGTGCTGTGGTTGATGACATTCTTCCACCAGTTTTTATCGCTAGAGTCCGAAAAATGGTACCAGAATCCTCTAAGGGGTTTCAGGTGTTGCAGACTGCTGAGAAGCGCTATCTCTCAGCTCCACACCAAGCAGAACTTGTCGAGAGGCGCTGGGGGGGAAGCACCCAATTCACTGTTGAGGAGGTCAAGAAAAGGATTGTTGATCTATTGAGGGAATATGTTGAGAGTGGAGATACTGTTGAGGCATGCAGATGCATAAGACAGTTGGAAGTTCCTTTTTTCTATCATGAAGTTGTCAAGAGAGCTTTAGTTTTAGCCATGGAGATGCAGTCTGCTGAACCACTTATTCTGAAACTCTTAAAGGAGGCCGCAGAAGAGGGTCTTATAAGTTCCAGTCAAATGGTGAAGGGCTTTTCTAGGATGGCTGAGAGTATTGATGATCTTTCTCTGGATATTCCTTCTGCAAAAAGGTCATTCCAGTCAATTGTTCCTCAGGCAATCTCTGAGGGATGGCTTGATGCATCTTCTCTGAAAGCCACAGGGGAAAATGGGCAAGCAAATTGCCCAGATGATGAAAAATTGAAGCAATACAAGAAACAAATTGTAAGCATAATCCACGAATATTTTCTCTCGGATGACATTCCAGAACTAATCCAAAGTTTGGAAGATTTGGGGCAACCTGAGTTTAACCCCGTTTTTCTGAAGAAGCTAATCACCCTTGCCATGGACAGGAAAAACAAGGAAAAGGAAATGGCATCTGTTTTGCTTTCTGCACTTCATATTGAGATTTTTTCAACTGAAGACATAGTGAATGGATTTGTGATGCTACTGGAATCTTCAGAAGATACAGCACTTGACATTTTAGATGCTTCCAATGAACTTGCTCTTTTCCTTGCTAGGGCTGTAATAGATGATGTCCTCGCTCCTCTGAATTTGGAGGAAATATCGAACAGGCTGCCACCAAATTGCAGCAGTGGAGCGGAGACCATCTGTACGGCTCAATCACTTCGATCTGCACGGCATGCTGGAGAAAGGATCCTGAGGTGTTGGGGTGGTGGGACTGGCTGGGCTGTGGAGGATGCAAAGGATAAGATACAAAAGCTCCTGGAGGAATTTGAAAGTAGTGGTGTTCTCAGTGAAGCTTGCTGGTGCATACGAGAGCTCGGAATGCCATTCTTCAATCATGAGGTGGTGAAGAAAGCTTTGGTTATGGCAATGGAGAAGAAGAATGACAGGATGCTGGATTTGCTGCAAGCATGCTTTAGCGAGGGGCTTATCACCATAAACCAGATGACTAAAGGCTTTGGGAGGATCAAGGATGGGCTTGAAGATCTGGCTCTTGACATTCCGAATGCAAAGGATAAATTCACGTTTTATTTGGAGCATGCCAAAGAAAGAGGCTGGCTGTTACCATCTTTTGGGTTACCTGATGCATCTTAATGACAAGAATCAGATACATCTTGTTGCATCTCTGCATGTTGTTCGTTGTTGCCTTCTCCAAGTCCGTTTTATTTGGGAGTGGTAGATGGACACGGACTACCCAGTCCTTCCTAGTTCCTCTTTTCTTTTGAGTTTCTTGATGTAAAAATTAAGCCTCTCGCGTTCATCTAATGTAGTGGGTAAATGCATACCGCATTACCCTTGCTACCTTCCATATGGATGTTAGTACAGATCATTATCAATCATTTTGGTCAAGACAACGTTGTTAACTTGCTTTGTGCCAGTTGCTTGTTGAATCCTTTTTGAGATATGGAAGTTGATTGTATTAATTTTTACAGGTCAAAATACATTTTGAAGGTCTTATACGGTAGGAACTGCTCCTCTAATAGAAAAGGAAGCAGTGCCAATTGAGGAACGATCAGCTGCCCAAAAGGCGTGTTGGATTTAGAGTTTCGTTGGGGTTAATGATTTCGGTGTCCCAAGTTGTGTAGTTTGCAGAATTGTTTGGCATCTAGATATACCGGCAGGGGGAGAGAGGTAAGTTTATTTATATGAACGATTGCAAATTTGTTTTCATCTTTATTTGCTTTTGTGATTATATATGGAATTTTATTTCTTGTTTAGTGGACGGACTTGTTGTCCTTGATCAAACTGGGGGCATGATACTTTATTACCAGGCGATTGAATAAGAGTGTACTGTGAAGTACAATATTGGCACAATTTAAGGTATGATCAGTTTCAGAAATTAAATATTGCACTTTTTTTTTTTTTAATGTTTCTTATTTTGTTTTGAGTAGGATGTGGTATTTCTTTTGTATTAGTAACTTCAAAATCTCCCAGGGTATGGAGAAAATCCTGTTGGAAGCGTCACCCCCGAATGGCCCTGCAGAGCGCGATCCGGATATAGTCGGAGCTCCAATATGGACTCCGAACACCGGGTGGGAAATCAAAAAAAAAAAAAACTTCAAAATCTTAGTGCAATTGGGTAATTAGAGTCGATTGTTTCTTAACAACTGCCCAATAGACAAGTTAATTCACTGGATAGAATTTTATTGAATAGTATCTTTTGGCTACCGGAATACTTTTTGGAATATGACACTAGCTTTTTCACTGACGAAGATATATCTAAAAAGTTAGCAAATATATACCGTACAATTTCTTATATTGAAAAGCTTTGTTCAAACAAAATTGAACACCAACAGTTCAATAAGCATAGATAAAAAAAGAAAAGGAAAAGGTTGATATATTTCTTAATTTTGCGCTTTATAGTTGATATATCCTTATTATAAAAGCGGTTTACATATATCCTTATGTTACGCAAATAGCTCAAACATACCTTTATAGTTGCACAAATGAAACAGATATATCCAGAAGTGAAAAATAATTTTAAGTTCATTTTAAAAATAAATAAAATCACATTGAGGTATATTAGATCTTTCTAGCAAAGTTTAGGGTATGTTTGATCCTTTTCATATGTGAAAGGGATATATTTGAGGCATTTATATATATGTGAATTATATTTTTAACAAAATGTATATCAATTCTGGATTGTAAAATTAAAAGGTATATTAAATCATTTTCCCGACAAATATATGGAAAAAGTTCAAACTTATCTTTGAGGTATTCGGTTTGGGTTTACATTTGCCCTTTGTGTACCTTTCGGTCTCTCTCTCTCTAATGGATGTCCAACTTGGTTGTGAGTTGTGTCATCTGCCAAGTTGGAGCCATGTATACAAACAAAATATTCAAATTTATTCCTAAAGCATCAAATTTGTTTAGATAATTGTAAAGGTTCAAATTCTAAATATACATCTAAATAAGTTTAAAATCTTACACTATATTCCAATGTAACTTGATCATTTTTCCCTGGTGCAAACAGTATTGAGATGAACATTATTTCTTTAATTTAAAGATATTACTAGCGTAAGAATTATAAAATTTCTTTATCCCATATTGATAATATTTCCAAATATGTATAATTTTATAAAAATTCATTAGTTAACGATAGTACTATTTACTAACTTATTATTATGTGATATAATTTTTTCACATTATCCAAACAATTTCTTCATGCTAAATGAGTATTTTTTTTGTTGCAAAATTTAAGATGATACTTTATTTTTTACAATATATAAACTTACGAGTCAAGTTCTATATTTCAAAAACTTGAAATCACGAGTTGGAATTTCAAATCATAATTTAATCTGTTATTAAAATGAAAAATAATAATGAGAAGGGAAAAGATAAATCGAATTACATTATATATAAGCCAACAACAAAAAGGACTAACATTGCAGTACTTAATTGTACAATATGTCATGTGAGTTGTACTATTTATATTTTATCCACATTTACCTTTATTTTACCTTATCAATAATTAGGAATCAATTCTTATAGTGTTAGGAGACCCATATTTGTAGAAAAGGGATTTAACTATCATCTTTATTTCCCCAAATTATTTCTTGAATGAGTGTAAACTATCACATGTCTAATATTGATATCAATGAATTATGTTTAATTAATTGAGGGCTATAACAATAATCAATGGTGGCTATTTTTCAAAGAAATTGGCTACAATTACAATTCAAAATTAGGCAAAAAAAAACTAACAATTCAAGTCTCCCAAAACCAGCTAATTTGTGTGTGCTACAGAGGAAATCATATGGATTGTGCTTCTTCACCCTAATTTTGTGTGTTATTGTTAGAAAGTCATCCACCTAGAGAGGAAGGCATGACAGAGAATCAGGGGTCATGACAAATTTCAACCGAACAAATTAACGCATTTTCAAATTACGTCATATAAGTCCATTTGGCACTTATATATATATGGCACTTTTGAGGCCAAATGGACTTATACGACGTAATTTTAAAATGCGTTAATTTGTTCGGTTGAAATTTGTCATGACCCTTGATTCTCTGTTATGCCTTCCTCTCTAGGTGGATGACTTTCTAACAATAACACACAATGCTTATGTCAGGGACCAAGTACAAATGGAGAAAACAATTTGAAATATAAACAGAGAAAGCAAATTGAAAAAGCTAGAGTGGTATTTAATCGTTCCATCAGAGTCACTTTCTTTTTATGGGTTTAGACGAAAACTTTACTCCTGAAACCTATTTTATTTTACTTTTTCTGTACGGTATACAAATGTACCGTTGCTGAAGAAAAAAAAAATCTTCTTGAAAAAATGAAAGTTAGATTATTGTCCGCAATTGCAAGATCAAGAGAAACTTTTTAGGATCTATCATTAATATTCTTAGGGATCGTTTGGTGTGAAGGATAGCTTAAAATAGTCATGGGATTAAATTATAGTGCCACTTAATTTGTTGTTTGGTTGGCAAGTCTGGGATAACTTATCCCAGGATTAATAATTAGTACTGGGATAAGTTATCCTTTCACATGGGTTGTATAGTAATCCCGGGATAAAATGACTAAATGACAAAAATGTCCCTTTAAACACTTTTTGTTCTTAAGATTTATTATTTTGAATACAACAAACCAAACACTCAATAAAAAATAATCTTACCATAACTTATCACATCATAACTAATCTCATCATAACTTGAATTCAAACCAAACAACTCCTTAGCATTGTTAGATGTTAGTAGTAGTGTAATTCTCAACTAAAAATTGTGTAAAATTACAATTTTTGTCTGATGACAGAGATTTTTTTTTCTTTGATTAATTCTCAAAATTACAATTGTTGATGAATCTTTTCCATGTAGTGATTTTTTATGAAATCAATGTGTTATATCAATGATTGAAACATTTAGGCTCAGTTATTTTGGTTGTCAGACGAACCTAACTATGCACCAACTATATCTTTTTGATGATACTTATGCATTATTAACTTGATGCTAATATAATTTATAATGACGAAAAATTTAAGATAAGATATATTTTAGATCCATTTTTTCTTAAAAATAAATATTACATATTTAAATACATTACAAATCAAATTATTGGACTTAGTCCCTATGCACGGGCATCACTTTCTAGTTCATATATAAAAATAAAACCAAATCCAAAAGTAATATGGAGTGCAACGAAACTCTTCTTCTTTCACGCTTCTTCCCTCTCACCCATTCCCAAAACCAGAGAATTCACACATTTTGTAAAAACAAAATCTCCATTAACAAACCTTCTACGTGTGTGTGTATATATATCATGATTCATGCAGGCATGAAGATAGATCTCCAGAAACTACCCTTCGCTCTCAAGCCCTTTATCCTTTCCCTTTTTCTTTCTCTTTCCTTCTTAGCATTCCTTTCCTTTCAAACTCCACCTCATTCTCTTCACAAACCCGCTGTATCACTTCCACCGGACCTCCGAATCAGGCCTGGTTATTCATCCTACGATGCATACATCAATCGTCAGCTCAACAAAACGCTCAACCCGAAACTCCGAAAAATCTGGACTACCCGAGATTGGGACCGAAAGGTTCGGGTCTTCTCCGAATTCTTCGACAATTTGAAACTTCGAGGTTTCTTATCGAACGATTCAAAAGCGCTTTGCGTCGGGGCACGGGTCGGGCAGGAAGTAGCGGCATTGAAACGGGTTGGAGTTAACGATTCAATCGGTATTGATCTGGTGCCGTATCCTCCGTTAGTAATCAAAGGTGATTTCCATCATCAGTCGTTTGATGATCGGAGTTTTGACTTAGAATTCTCTAATGTATTTGATCATGCACTTTATCCATGGAAGTTCGTCGGAGAAATTGAACGGACGTTGAAGCCCGGCGGAATTTGTGTGTTACACGTGTCGTTATCTAGACGGGCTGATAAATATTCAGCTAATGATTTGTACAGTGTGGACCCACTTAAGGAATTGTTCAAAGTGTCTGAGCTGGTTGAGGTGAGACGCATTGATGGGTTTGGGTTGGATACGGAAGTGGTTTTTAGGAAGAAGATGAAGAAATAGAAAAGGAAAGAAATTTAGTTATTGTGATCCTATTTTCATTACGTTTTTAATTATTTATTTTTACATTACATGTTAAATAATTCTTTATTTATTTAAACGATAGAAATTATACATGTGCAATTCAATTTACATGAAACTCTTTTCTTTTTAGTCAATTCTTTTCTTTGGACATGACTTATATAACTCTGATCATCTCTCACTTGAACTTTAACTCCTTTCCATTTCTTTGATTATGCATTTGAATGAATGCCATTTGAGCCAAGTGCTAACCTAACTTTTAACAAGTAATTGTTTCATTTCAAAATAAGTGTTATCTTAGTAAAAATTATGATAATTAAGAAATCAATAAATACAATGGATAGTTTGTTAAAGTATCTCTTGAAAATTGAACCCTATTAAGAAGATGGAATATAAAGATATAGTTAAAAAAATATACTTATTTTTGTCTGAATTTTTAACGTGACACTTAATTCCAAGATATATAGAGTATATATTACCATTAGGTGTTCAAAACGAAAGTTGAAAAAGTACATTCTTGAATGAAAGCAATAGTCGGGAAGGTGCAATTTGGTTGTCTTTTTTAATATGGTGACATGACCTAACTAATTAAGGAACAACTCTTTTATTTAGTGTAGAAAAAGTTAAATTATGTTAGTCACGGATAGGAAATGAATAAAGTACAAATGGACCACTTACAAATATGTGAACATAATGTGGATTCCATAAGGATAAATCCTTTTTTCCAACTTAAAAGCATAGTGAAACCAGTCATGTGGATTCCAACCTATTAATGTTTATCATAAAAATTTATGGTGAGTGAACGAGACAGGATCGGGAATGAATCGATGGATTTTAGAAAGCTTTGTTCCTACATTATGCTCTTGTTATTAAACTTATAAATGATTTGATTGTGTGAGAAATTTAATAGGAGTGTGCAATTGAAACTTGGATTCATAAAAAAACAAATAAAGTTACTTAGCTTGGATTCATCAACTTCTTTTGTAAAAGTTGAATGCACCAAAAATGTCAATATGTATCCAATTAATGGGGTAGTTAGATAGCTCTATGCAACTTGCAATTGACAGCTTCTAATATTTGCTTTAGAAGGAGGACCACCCTAAATCACAACAGCACCTAAATTGGGTAACTACTATGATTCTATGCTTTTTGGCTTTTAATTCGTCATCGCAATCATTATTATTTTTCACTTTTTTTCTTTAAATGGGCGAGGAAACTACAAGGTGGGAGATCAAATCTTTACCAATAAATAAAAGTTTAAATAGACAATTAACTAAGTTATTGAGATTTTTCGCTGTCACAATTTTGTTCTTACTTTTTTTTTAGCTTGATTGATCCTTACAAAGAAACAACAACGAGATACTACACCATTTGGTGAAACGTTTATAATGCCAGCTAATGATCGATCATATCTATATAATATGTATACATTCTAATGTATATTGTGGTGTATCATGTATGATGTAAATATATGCTAATCTTCTGAAAAGTACCAAAAGTATAATTAAAAAATATCACAAAAAATTATCTTAATACCTCGAAATATAAAAGTAACAAGATTCAAAATAAATTTTGAGAGCACATATCAAAAGATTCAAATAACTCTCAATATTGTTATCAAAGTAGTACTTTATTAGTATACTCCATTTCGTAGAAAGATAGAAATATTTGGGCCTTAAAATACTTACCAATCTTACAGTTGGCCCAATAAAAAGATCTGAGCAGAATCATTTACTTTATTAAATGATTTATTAACAAATTGGTTCCATGGTCTAGTGGTCAGGACATTGGACTCTGAATCCAGTAACCCGAGTTCAAGTCTCGGTGGAACCTAAATATTTGCAATTTTTTTCTTTCACTTATTAAATATTATTCTTATAATTTACAAAATAATATTCTATACTTTCTTAACTAAAAAATGAATGTTATAAACACTAACTAATGAATGATATAAAATTATTTTATAATCCATAAAATAATATTGTACACTTTCTAAGATATTTTTAATCTAAATTAGTTTGGTCATTAATCTAAAATGAAAAATCAAATCAAATCGACGGAGTTTCCTTCAATTGTGTGTTAGGGTGGGGTCATCTGGCGGATAACGCATGGTTGGAAAACCGTTATTTTCCAACCAAATGAAAGCTGAAACAATTTGAGTGGTACCTAACGATTCCAATGGCGTTGAGAGTTGTTTCTTCTTCTCCAGCCATTTTTTCATCACAAAGAAGAGCTGCTTCAGTTCTACCATCAACACTCACATTACCCAATACCAACAGCTCGCTGTTATCATCATCATCAGCCATTTCTTCAATTGACAGAACAAAATCAGTTACTCTCCGTAGCAAGACGAGTAGGCGTAATGGAGTAGTGACATGTTCTGCTTCTTCGGTCCTCCCAAAGGCACTGCTATTCGACTGCGATGGTGTACTTGTCGATACTGAAAAAGATGGTCACCGTATCTCTTTCAATGATACCTTTGCTGAGGTACACTTTTTATAACTCACTTCAGTGTGTTGTATTGTTTGCAGATACGAAAAACTGATTTGAAGTTTATAGGTTCGGAATTAGAGTCCGAGTTCTAAATTAATAATTAGTATCCATTCAATAAAATTTTATAAGAGAAATACTGGATCAAAGTTATGTTCGGCCGAACCCATAACCTACACATTAGCTCCACTTCTGATTGCATGCTTATATTGCTGAACGGTTGAATTCATGCGGAATTTCTAATTTAATGATCAATTGGTGTTTTGCAAAACGGGATTGCTCAATAGAATGAGTTTCCCCTCTTTTTTTTAAAACCTAAATAATAGCGGTCTACTACTGATTAAAGGAAAAATAGCCTATAGATATATAATAATGGTATGGTCGTGCATGATAGGTGTATACAATTTTAAAAAGTAAACAGTAAATCTGTCGGGTTATTTGTATAAAGATCTCTTTCTTTTTTTTCAAAAGTTGATGACATTTGATAGAATCCATTATATTCAATGGTATACAGAAGGAATTGGGTGTAACTTGGGATGTTGATTTGTATGGAGAATTGCTCAAAATTGGAGGTGGAAAAGAAAGGTAAAGTTATTTCTACTAGAAATATACTTAGGAGCAACAACAATTCATATAGTTTAGACTTGAATTGAATTGATTTTGTTTGTGGTTGACTTGGGTATCTCAGGATGACAGCCTACTTTAACAAAGTGGGTTGGCCAGAAAATGCACCAAAAACAGAAGGAGAAAGAAAGGAGTTTATTGCAGGACTTCACAAGCGAAAGACCGAATTATTCATGGTTCTCATTGAGAAGAAATTGCTACCACTTCGGCCAGGTGTTGAAAAGTAAGCTTTTTTTTCAAGGGTAAAGTTCTTTCTAGGCACCAAAGTTTTCAGGGTTGAAGACTCTTCTATCCGTTGTATTTGATTTTGATATTGTTATAGAATAATTATCAAATTCTGTCCCAACCTTCAATAGAATCTCAATATGAAAAACTCACTATCATATTACCTATGGGACAGTGTATATATTCAAAAATTGCAAGAGTCAGGATAAATTTTTCTTCTCCTAATTGTAAGAGTTTCAAACTAAATGTTACAGGTTGATTGATCAGGCTCTGGGTAATGGAGTTAAAGTTGCAGTATGCAGCACTTCCAATGAAAAGGCGGTATGAGTAATCAGGTTCTCAAGTGTTAGTATTATGTGCCAATGTCGAGTCTTTTGACAATAATCTGTTATTTAAGGTTGCGGCTATGCTCGGAACTTCCTTTAGCCTGTATGGAACTTACTAGTTTATCCTAATAATACTCATGACTAAATCATCAGGCTTATATTTGACCAATTTACCTTTTCATGTCTATTTAGCCTTAGTTTGCCTCTTTGATTGACAATGTAGTTTCTTGGACCTAGAAAATGATATGGGAAGCCATCGACACTAAAAAGTTGGAAAAGATCAACTCTTAGAAAAATTCGTCTGATATTAGAATTTAGAATTGTTAGATTTTCCCTTTGTTCCTATTGAATTGGTTTATGCACAAGATGATAACCTCTGGTTTTCTATCTGGAGTTGCTCGTTTGCTGGGAGAAATATGAAAATTTTAAAAAAAATTAAAGCACTGGCATGATTATTTGTAGTCACCATACTAAGATGATGTTTTGTGATCATAAGTTGAATTAAATCTGCTGATATTAGGTTTCAGCTATAGTCTCGTGCTTGTTGGGACCAGAGCGAGCTGAACAGATCCAGATATTTGCAGGTGATGTGGTTCCTCGCAAGAAGCCTGATCCGGTAAATATCTTATCTTTCAAATGTCTGTTCAATGCATTTGTAGTGAAGACAAATTCATTTGCTTATAAATTAAGAAGCAAAAATAAACTTCATTAGGAGATAAGTCTCGTATCTGCATGATCTGAAATTTGGGATCTGTTCCAATAGCCTCCTCTATGCTTCTTTTACTCTCTGATATCCATAAATGTACAAGGATAATCTGTGAACTTCAGTGTATAGCTATTTTAAACATATGAACTGTACTTTCTCTTCATTTAACAAGTTGCAGTAAAACTTCTATTTGAGGAGACATGTGTCTCTAGTACTGTCAATCTGTCATAGCTGTAAGATAAGTCTTAAATGTTTAATACCATATACTTTCTTCCTGGCAGGCCATTTATCTGTTAGCAGCCGAAACCCTTGGGGTTGATCCTTCAAGGTACTGTACACGGAAAACTTGCACTGCGATGGGAAATTACATGATGACACCTTAGAGAAGTTATATGATTAGAAGCTGAAGAAGATAGTAAATAATTTTGTTATAATTTTACATTTTCATTCTGAATGCTAAACTCTTCCCTTTATGGTCTGCAGTTGTGTTGTCGTAGAAGATAGTGGCATAGGTCTTGCAGCTGCCAAAGCAGCTGGAATGAAGTGCATTGTGACCAAGAGTGGGTAAGTTGCTTTTTATTTGAGCCAACTGCCAGCGTCTCTCTCCCTGGTGCATTTTTCGGTTCTCTATTGTTAACAGAACTTCTTTTACTTGGTTTCTGAAATTCTATCTTGGTGCAACATCTTGTTCAAGCATAACCTGAGAAACTTCATAATCAAACTGAGAGCTTTTCAGAAAAACTTCTTGCGTCCTTGAAGTTCAAAATTTAAAAAAAAAGTAAAAGGTGTATGATCAGGAAGCCAATGGTTTCCTATGCTTAACGTCGCAAACCCGACTCATTCCCCCTAGGGTATTTCCTTCAACGAAAATGAAATTATTGATTAGATGCCTCTAAGCACTCAGGTGAACATGATGGAGGTGGCGAGTTTCCAAACTTTCTGTAAGGCCTGAAAAAGGGTTTACAGACAACATTTCTGCATGTCTAGTTATATCTGAAGGCTGATTTTTAGCTCTGGCGGTGAGGCTCCATCCTAGATACTTGCTAGTTGTTAGATGCACGAGAGTGTTTGCTGTAGTTGCTTTCTGTTTATGCTAGATCAGTTAAATAGTCTAATCTAGTACAATGGAGGAGATAGAAAGGAAGGGCATGTCTGTTGAGAATATAATTAAAGAATAAAAGTGTGCACTCTCTAACAGCTTAAGCTTTTAGATGAGATGGTCACACACTTCAACAATGTCTAATCAATACAGGGAAGATAACAAGGACTGATCTAAGTCAGTAGTTTCTTTTCATTAAGAAAAAATTCAGTGTCTGAGCTAAGCATCTCATTAAGTTATAAGAAGGTACAATTGTTTTATCATAGCAGATACTGTTTATTGATTGTTTGTTAAGGACCTCCCATAGTGTATTAGAAGACAGATGCATGCTTTTACTGCCTTAGTGGTTTCCTTCTGAACAAGTAGCAGACTGCATCTTTTGTTTATGTAACTTGCTCTTTCACCTATGCTAGATCTCTTGATTTTTTACCGATTCTTGCAGACCATCTAGCCAGCCTGTTGTGAATATCATTTGATTATTTTCATATAATAAACCTTGTTACTGTTAATTTGGTATTGCAACGAACTTCTATACTGCCTCAGGTACACAGCAGACGAGAATTTCTCAAATGCAGATGCAGTTTTTGATTGCATTGGAGATCCTCCCGAGGAACGGTTTGACTTGGCATTTTGCGGAAACCTTCTTGAGAAACAATATGTCAGTTAGTGCATCAGGCAGTGTGATTGACTACACTGCACTTGTTTATGTCAAGTTGTACTCACCAGTCACCACATACCAGTTCATGTACTGTATCTCCCCAATGACTGTTCAATAAAGAAGCCTAATGTCATTTCATATCTTGATGCCTTCTCTGCTAAATTTAGTCTCCGAACACTATATGAACTTCCAGTTTTCCTTTTCTTTTGTGGACTGGGGAGAGGAGGTGCATAAATATGGTGAAGTTACTGTTTGCATAGCTTAAAGACAGAACTTACAATAAGGATATATATAGTAATCAAAACATAATTTGAGGACATTAGTACTATGTTGGATTTTTTCCCTATATTGTCGGGAGATTTGGTTTTGTAGTCCTTTACAAATATGTTTTTAGTTCTATATACTTTTTACATGAGATCTTCATTTTTACACATATGAGATGTGAAATTCATTTTCTTCTATTTAGTTTGTAAATAATCATATAAGAGATCATTTCCACTACAATTTTGGTCTAGGATAACAGAACCTTGATGAATTTTATTAAACGTTAACATAAATTTTGATGTATGGTCCTAAAGTTTGAGGTCAGATCCATATTTTGTCTTTCTTATATAATAACACTGAACAAATGTAGGCTCTTGAGTTTATAAAATGGGGATACTTTGGTCTTGCCTAACCAGATCCCAATAGATTTTTAAATATCAAGAAATTGCCACATGTTAGACAAAAGTGTACAACGGTGCACAAACTTCCTATTACGTGCGGGTGCGGTGCACGGATTTAAAAAAAAAAGAAGTTATATGGGTTTATTGTTTGCAACCTTATTATACATTTCTACGAAAAGTTATTTTATAACTTAAGTTCATGACCTCTCTATTTTTATCGTTGCATCAAAATTAACCTTTTATTAAGGTTAGATAATACTAACAAATTTGGAGCGGCATATCAAGAAATTAAAAAAATATAATTTTTTTTATAGAAAATAAGTAAGAGGAGAAGTAAATCATTAGAGAGACAATTAAAATTTGATGCAAAGGAACAGATGGATACACTATATAGTTTGAAAATGAGATTGAAATTACATCGCAATTAAATAAGAAAAACTCTTCAAAGCAAGTGTTACATCGCAATTAAATAAGACAAACTCTTCAAAATAAGGTTTTTTTTTTAAAGATAAGTCCTATTAATTTTTTAGAAAAATTGGCCAAATATGTTATATTATTTTTTCAATATATATAACATTGCCATCTCATGATTTATGTGATATATTTTCGATTTAATTTGTTCAAAAATCAATATTTTATATTTAAAAATATTTTTAAAAATTCTCATTTTAGTCTTAATGATATAACAATTTATAATCACATCAATGTCTAAGAGTTATTTTGTATCAAAATTTCATTTTCTTTTTAAAATTATACATCTAATTAAGCATTGCCATACAAATTGAGACGAAGACAATAATATATTTGAAAATTAGGCTTCAATTTAAAGTAACTTGCATAATGCTTAATTAAATGTATAAAGTATGAAAAATAATTTGAGAGTTAATTACATCATATTTCGAAAGTTTTCTAAGTTATAATAATTTCGAATTTTTCTGAACTCGTGGATAGATTGCTCCTTCGCTCGATACATACGTTATGTATTAGATATATGAGTTATATATATCAGATACATAAGTAGGGATGTTCACGGATCAGATCAGTTTGGATTGGTTATTAGTCAAAACCAAAACCAAACCAACTTAATCAGTTTTAAAATTATCAAAATCAAACCAAACCAAATATAATATATATTTATCAGTTTGGTTGTTATCGGTTTCGGTTTTGTCTTGTTCGGTTATTAATCATAGACAAAATAAAAGAAACAATTCATTTGAAACGTGAAAAAAGTGATAACAATTCATTCAAAATGAAAAAAAATAGTTAGAATGACTGATATTACATAACTTACGATCATTTATGCCATCCATTAAAAGTTTGGTTCATTTATGCCATTTTCGTTAAAAATTTGGTTCAAATATGCTGTCGAACTTTAAGAGGCCACGTGGAAAAAATGGTATTGCAAAACCATTTATATTTTCTATTTAAAAATAATGGCATGAATGAGTCTTTTCTCAAATGAAAATGACATAAATTAACCAAACTTTTAACGAATGACATAAATGAACCTTTCCTTAAAGTTCGATGACGTCTTTTCTCAATTTATCATGAATAAAGGATTCAAAATTCATTATTTTTCTAGGAAGAGATAGTTACATTTTCAATCTCACAAAGAATTGCCATAGATACTCATATAGTCATATACATGAAACCAAATAAGATAAATGTTTTCACCTGAGCATTTAAGTAAATTATAAATAAATTTCGAACATGTTTTCGGCCAATTCAGTTATTTCATCTGTTTTTTTCGAACAAAATCATAACCAACCCAAATACTACCGGTTTTTAAAAATCTAAAACCTAACCCAAATATAATCAGTTTGGTTCAATTTTTCGGTCTGGATCGATTTTATCCAAACTGTGAACACCCATATACATAACTATAAACCAGATTCATACTGATTTGTGTTTGAAATAATTGAGGTTATGTATCAATAATAATGTTTGTACCAGATACATTGTACGGAAACAAAGTTATAATGTATCCTAATGTTGAGAGAAAAGAAGAAAAAAAAAGAGATTTATATAATTAATTCAAATAATAGAAATATTTAAAGATTATGTTATTTTAAGTTATGTAATTTTCTCTTGATTCATTCGTAGCTCCCCGCAAACGTTTTTAGTCCAAAGGGTAGTATTGTCATTTTCCTGTGTGAGCTCTCCTTTTATAAGCACTCGTTCCTCTGCACTGCACGGGACAGTGGACAACAAGAATCAGAGTTCACTGCTGAAGAAGAAGAAGAAGAACACAAAGATGAAAAGATTTTTCCAACCAATTGAAAAAGATGGATCTTTCAAGAAACCCACTATTTCTTCTGTATCTTCATCGGAGAAAGATGGAGAACAAACAACAGAAACAATTTCTGAGAGTGATGGTGACAACAAGAAAGAGCCAACAAAGTTCTTGACATGGAATGCTAATAGCTTTCTTCTTCGAATCAAGAACAACTGGACAGAGTTCACCAAGTTCATTGAGAATCTTGACCCTGATGTCATTGCCATACAGGTTCTTCAATTATGCCTTCTTTTTTTCTAGTAGCTTTGCTATTGTCATTCTGAATGTTGCCCTTGTCGATGAATCTTGATTTTAGGAAAAAATGGGTGTTCTATTTTTGGAAACTTTGATTGTTGATACTTCAAGAAATTTAGAAGTTAGGATTTTCAGGGGTTTCAACATATACTGTGTATACCTAAAAAAGAAAAACTTTTAACCATGTTTAAACATTGTAATTTTCTGTGGAAGGAGTTTGGCCCTACTTGGCTCCGCCCATGTTTAAAAGGGGTGCTAATTCTCTTTCTTTCATACATTGTTGTATGATCATAGTCTATATAGTCTCTAGTTTTTGTTTTGTTTTTGAAACTGAAATCTATAGTCTCTAGGCTTGCTTTGTCTAACAAAGAGACTTTTCATTGTCAGTTCCTTCTCAATCCTTATGTCACTCTTGCTAATTTCTGCAACGCTGTGAATGTTGAGGAGAGAGGTTGAACTTAAGTCGAAGTGTTTCTGATTTTGATCACATGAAATAAAAAAGCTTTGGAAGCAAAGTGATAACACCATGGGAAGGAGTAAGTATCACAGGTCACAGATTTTAACAAATTGGTAAATGCCAATTGCTGAAGTTGCTTCCTCATAAATTCTCTATAAATTGAAACCTTAGCCTCACTGACTTTATGAGGAGGGGGAAGGGGGGTACAGAAGATTGGTCCTGTCCGAAAAGCTGAGCTTCTCTCACCTTCCCCCTCTTCCAGTTATATTTTATATAACAACAATGTAACATAGTAATATGTAGTGGATAAGATCCATTATAGCTTAAAAAGTGTAAGATTGAGCATAAGATGAAAGGAAAAATCTGTTTTATAATGAGTTTTTTCAATGCCAGAGTGCTATTTTGTAATGAGTATTTTCAATGCCAAAATGATGTATTGTAATGAGTTTTTTTCAATGCCTAATTTGCAATAAAATGGAGTAATTCCTTTATAAAAAAAGCAGTCCAATAGTGAACAAAGGATAGGATGATCTTTGAGCAAGTGTTGCAAACTGGAAACAAGAGCTCGATGATACAAAGTTTGAAAACACAGAATACATAGAAGGACTATGCAAGAAGAAGCAAAAGCTAGAGTAAAGAAATTGAGCGTAGATATTTGAAGAGAATAGAGATCAGTAAAAGATGGGCTGCAAATTCATCTCCCAAGAGTGTCAATTGCATATTATCTTTATACTGTCTACACTCTATATAACATATAAGTTGCCAATTGTTTGCTCTTGTTCATATACAGTCGATTTCTTCATTTTCTCCATTGTCTTGTAAATAAGTAAAAATTTTGCCACGATATGGTGCTGATCTCTTCCAGATGCTGTAACCGCTGCAATCAGCTAGAGTTTTGATGCTTTACTTAGATGTATTCCTTTTCCCAGGAGAGCTTTGGTTCTCGACTTTTACTTTCATTTCACTGATAACCTTACAGTCTAGTTGATGCCTTTTCTTCTCAACCCTTGTTGAAAGGGGTAATGAAGAAAATAAATGAATCATTGAGGACTAGCCAACCTGATTATGGTAACACATTGATGAACATTCCTATTTTCTTATTCATATTGAGTAATGCTAGTATTTCAGTTTGATGTAAATTTTTGAAATCCATTTAGTTGAGGCAATCTACCAGTTGATATAGTTGACTCGTTTCTCGTACCTACTTTTTTTTATCTCCATTTTAGTACATCTCTCTTGTGCCCTGCCCAAGACACCTTTTCATCAACATTCATGCGACCTTCATACTAACTGCTGCTTGATTTTGCTTTAGCAAGAGGAAATACGACTGCTATAATTTCTAGATTAGTCCTTTATTTTCTAACTAATTTGTGATTGAGCCGTAGTTTTTATAGATGTTCTTATAGTCGTTTATATCTGAATCCGAGGAAACGTCATGCTGGTCCTAGTCTTTTGGGGGTGATCTTGTAACTTGTGTTTTCATGATTGTACCCTATATTATTGTTTAGTGGTGATATGGCTTGAAGAATAACTTATATGATCTCAAACTGTGGGTATCTTTTTACAGATTAAATAAAGTGGAATGAGTAGATTATGTTACACTGGAAATCGATTGTACACACTACACACTATTAAATAAATTTGTGAAGTTTCTAGTTGTCTTCTTATTTTGATTATATTACATCCTTATTTCATGTTATAATACATATTTGTGGTTTAAGTCAGCTGGTGACTTCTTCTTTTTTTCACTCACTTCGTTTATTTTTTCCATCTTTTATTTATTGAGATATACTTTTGAACCGTTGTTCTGAAATTCATTTGATTCTTGGAGGAAGTTGTTTTGTATCATTTATAATTGGTATGAATTCCAATCTAACCGTACGTTGGTGGTAGGAAGTAAGAATGCCAGCTGCTGGTTCCAAAGGTGCACCTAAGAACCCAAGAGAGTTAAAAGATGATACCAGCGCTTCACGTGAAGAAAAACTGGTAATATATTGCTGGTCATGTTACTAAAGTAATTTGGATGCAGCATCATATATATCTTGCACTATTGCTTATAATCCTAAAATCAATGCTTAATTGTTGGTTTCCTTAGAAAATTTCCTTTCAACTTGTTTGCAGCAACTTTAAGTGCCAGACAGGATTCCATTAGTTGATATTGAGAAAATATTTCTCCACTTGTTGTGTAATAACGAGGTAGTGATACTTCTTAATTGGGTTTACTTTTCTCATCATGCAGGTGGTGACACGAGCCTTATCAAGTCCACCTTTCAAAAATTATAATGTTTGGTGGTCTCTTTCCGACTCAAAATATGCTGGAACTGCATTATTCATCAAAAAGTGTTTTCAACCAAAGAAGGTCTCCTTTTCACTTGATGCAACAGGTGCCCATACGTAGATAATTATTTTTTTAAGTGATTTCATTTCCATAAGGGAAAATCATGATGAAGATGAGCAGCATTTATGTTTAATACATTAAATTCAAATATACAATAAAACCAGCTCTTGGTGCCCTAGGAGATTCACACAATGATGAAGCTTTTTTCCTTTAGGAGAAGCAACCTTTGTACTCTCCCGCCCGACTGACACCGGTGGAGGAGAAAAAACAATTTATATCAATCAATTGCTACTTCAATTTGATCGGTGAATTTTTGGTTGATGGGATATTCTATTATATTCTGTGGATGGCCAATCGTGATGTTCGGTCTGGTTTAGAGGAAGAAGCAAAAGAAACTTGGAAGCAGTTGTTGTTTGTTTCTCTAGTTGCAGAGGAATTTCAACTAGGCAATTTTCAAGTTCACCCTTTTTCCTTGCTAAATTTATCAGCCCAATGAGGATTACCTTCTACTCTTATTAGTTTTTTTTTTTAAAAAAACAAACTGAAAATTATAGAGATTGACAGGTCTCTGGTCGTCTTCTGCTAAAGTTTGACACTGTATTATGCAGCTGCTTGATAAGAATTTTTCCATTTAGCTAATAAAAAGATGTATACTTATTCGGTTTAGGTCTCATTGGAGTTTGCTTTAGAAGTATGTTCCTAGTCAACATACACATTGTGAATTTGGCATCTTAAATAGACCTTCAAAGAAATGAAAGGCATTAATATTATGTACTTCAAGGACGTCATGTTCAACTTGATGTAATACTCTATTTGTGATGATAACTCTCCTTCTCCTTACCCTTATCAGAAAAAAAAAAAAAAACTCCTTCACTTTACCAATATAAGTTTTTTTCCAATATAGGATCTTTATCATGTTTGTGTTTGGAACTACTTGAAGGCAAAGTAGATTTATATTGGTGTTTGTGTTAACTTCTAACAAGCTCCAGTCTTGAAAATGTGTCATCAATAGGAGTCATGCAGCTATATGCTAAATAATTCAGTTATTTTCAAAACAGACACTGACACTGACAACAATCTGACTTGTAGTTTGTCTCTCTCTGTCTCTCTTTCCCCTATTTGTCTTAATAAAATGCTTGATTCAACTGGCTAAAGTCGATAATAAACTTGAGAAGTGTTTGTATTCATAGGTTCTAAGCATGAACCAGATGGTCGAGTTATTTTGGCTGAATTTGAGACATTCCGAATATTAAACACATACGTGCCAAACAATGGGTGGAAAGAAGAGGAATCTTCATTTCCGAGGAGAAGAAAATGGGATAAAAGAATGCTAGAGTTTGTTCTGGAAACTTCAGATAAACCCCTTATTTGGTGTGGTGATCTTAATGTAAGGTACAGCTCTGTTTGATTTTTATAATTCACTTTAGTTTGTGTTTTTATGTACTTGACTACATAATTATTTTTCTGTTACTTTTTTTCCTTTTCTCATTCTTTTTTGTCTCCCTGTATGCTATCTTTGAAAAAGTGAGGATTGTTGCCTTGCTAACAAATTATCATGAATACTTTTTGAAACTTGTTCAAAGGATGAGTTGTTTCTTGATGTTATAAAACTACACAGCTGTAAAGTCATAATGTTTCTGATCTCTTGCAGTTTTATTACTTCTGAATTTTGACAGTAAAAAATGACTGCACATCATACATTTGAAACTTGTTCAGGAAATTTCTATGATACACATCCTTTTTCTTAAATGTCTTCCCTGCAGTCATGAGGATATTGATGTAAGTCATCCAGAATTTTTCAGTGCAGCCAAGCTCAATGGTTACACTCCACCGAACAAAGAGGTAATATGCTATCATGACAACAATATTTCTCTATTGTCAATCAACATGCATATACTAAATACTACAAATACTTCATCATTGTGGTGTGTCTATATCCCCTTTCCTCCTGAAGACTGTCCGGTGTCTTCAACCATGTGACTGGGATTCTTTTTCTTTCCCCCCATTGGGCTTGTAAATCTTTGCTCTGAATTGCTAAGCTATTTTCTTAACCTAGTGTTATTGGTGGGGACCCATGTCTGTTTGCATGGTTGAAGGAATAGAAGTGAATATCGTTAAGCTGACGATATTCACTTCAATTCCTTCAATCATGCCACACAGATATGGTTTTCTTTATAAAAAAGTGTATCGTTAAAGCTCAATTGTGATTATGCCCACTACCTTTGCAGTATATATGTGTTTGCTAATGTTTATGGAGACAGAATAAAATTGTTTTTGGGGATTGGAGGACCACAGTAATTTGATTGGAAGTGAGAGAGCAGAGTGTACAGCCCTAACATGTTAAGAGTTTGTTTATAGTTGCGTCTCTTGCCACAGTCAACAAGGTTGAGACTTCCAGCAAAGGCAATGCTCCAGGTGAACTGACCAGTGGCAAACAAGTTTAATATACTAAGGCACTTTAGAGAACCACATCTAAGGAACTTGGAAAAATGACCCTGTAACCTGGAGAGGGGATTTTCTCACTAATAATCCGATAACTCCAATAATCACAATTGAATCAAAAAGGGCCTGTAGTATCTCTGGAAGAAAAAAAAAGGTTCTTGTAAAACATTTTTTTTTTTTAATTCTCAAAAAAAAAACATTTTTACTCAAGAAAAATGCTCGTGAAGAACCATTGCTCTTATAAAAAAAAGCTTTCTGTTTCTTTTCTGAAAATGTAATCACCAGAAATACCACTAAAAGATAATCTCTTGTGTGTCTAATATTTGTTACTTTTCAGTTGCTTGTATAAACAATATTACGACGAGGTGGTCGTGAAAAATGCAATACAACCACTACTCCACTAGTAATTTCAGCTGTGACCTTCGGTATGAGTAGCCCATGATTATTATTTTTTTGATTGTTAAACAATATCATATATAAACAAGATGACTACACAAGTTGTATTATAACTGATAGGTTAAAAGCGTTCTCAATTTGTTACTTTTCAGTTGCTTGTATAAACAATATTACGACGAGGTGGTCGTGAAAAATGCAATACAACCACTACTCCACTAGTAATTTCAGCTGTGACCTTCGGTATGAGTAGCCCATGATTATTATTTTTTTGATTGTTAAACAATATCATATATAAACAAGATGACTACACAAGTTGTATTATAACTGATAGGTTAAAAGCGTTCTCAATTTGTTACTTTTCAGTTGCTTGTATAAACAATATTACGACGAGGTGGTCGTGAAAAATGCAATACAACCACTACTCCACTAGTAATTTCAGCTGTGACCTTCGGTATGAGTAGCCCATGATTATTATTTTTTTGATTGTTAAACAATATCATATATAAACAAGATGACTACACAAGTTGTATTATAACTGATAGGTTAAAAGCGTTCTCAATTTGTTACTTTTCAGTTGCTTGTATAAACAATATTACGACGAGGTGGTCGTGAAAAATGCAATACAACCACTACTCCACTAGTAATTTCAGCTGTGA
>JAJOOO010019110.1:0-26772 GCA_029582685.1 Solanum piurae | reverse complement strand
GGGTTAGACCCATTTCCCACTCAATTTGACCCCACGAATAAGAATATGAAGTCGAATTTCCAAAATCATGCACGGATTTTGAGATATATGGAAATTACAATTATAGGTGTTTCCGAAGCACATTTTCGGGCATTTTTGGGGTTGTTTCAGATATCATCGTGACGGGGATTACATCATAAAATGAGACTCAGTTGTGTTTGACAAAGACCTCAAATATGAGGAGGAACCAGTTGCAATTATTGATCGTAATGTGCGTAAGTTGTGGACCAAGGAGATTAAGTCCGTGAAGGTTCAATGGAAGTATCGTCCGGTTGAGGAAGCTACTTGGAAAAATGAGAAGGATATGTGAGACTAGTATCCCCAGTTGTTCGTCGATTTAGGTACTAGTACATTCTTTATTTAGCCTGTTTTTTCCTAAGTTTGTCACTCGGGGACGAGTGATGGATAAATTGGTATCTATTGTAACGATCTGTTTCCGTCGTTATAGAAAAGCCAACGGGGAAAAAATTTGGGTCTGAAAACTTTTTCTTAGTAACTTGGAATTTCCCAACCTAGTCCAGATCTGGACGAAATCGGAGTCAGTAAGGTCTAGGGAGATATAGTAATAATTGGGTGATTTGATTATGATTTTGATCACTTTAGTAGATAGCTAAGACGTTAAGGAAACGTATGACTTTACGGAATTGAATTCGGGCGAGTAGAACTCCCGAAATTGATCTTAGCTTGAATGAATATTTTCCAAGTGTCATGGAATGAAGGTGTGTAGTGAAATGGGAGTTTGAAATTCTTAAATCGACTCACTGGTTCTTGCAAGCCGTTGTGGCGGAATTATTCCCGCCAGGGCGGGGCCGCTGTGGCAGGCTGAAGACCGCTATGGTGGGACAGTCGCGATTTAAGTCAGAAATAAACCCCAAAATCATTTTATTCTGCAAGTTTTGACATTGAGAGCTAGGAGACGACCCCAGGTGCATTCTTGACAGTTTTCCACCATTCTTAAGGCTAAAGGTAAGGTTTTAACTCCCCGAAGTTCGGTCCGTAGAATGTATTCTAGTGGGTAATTATCGATGGGGGAGGGTTTTGATATGGAAATTATGGTGAAAAAATCCCTAATCTAGGTATGGAGATCAAAGGTTTGATCTAGGGTTGATAGTGTTGACTTTAATCCAGGTAATTAGATATTTTTTATTGATACCCGTGTTATATTAATTGTTTGTAGACCAAAAACAAGAGGAACGAATCCGGAAAGGGAATAATCAAGTTTCTTAGGGGATTTAAGCTTGTTTTGATGTAGGTGATGGTTGTGATTTCATGTTGTGTGATGTATGTTTGTTCTTGCTTCATTATAATACATGTATGTATGTGAATGTTGCATTATTAATCACACTATTCATAAATGAGGATGATTGACTAATTGTTTGCCATGGAATCATGATTCGATTGTATGATTATGAGAAAATACTTGTGATTGTGATTGTGGCTTGTTGAATGGATCGGGTGATGCGTTTCAACACACTAACTTGGATCGGTTGCCACGTTTTGGCATAAACATGGGATCGGTTGCCACGTTCCGGCATAAACATTAGATCGAGTACCACAAACCAGTATACTAACAGTTTGGGTTTGGGTTCCATGAGAGGACCAATGACTTGACATAACTGTATATCTTGAGAATTGTGAACTTGATTGTTATTCGTAAATGATATTGATATTGTATATGTTCGGTGTATGCATGTTATTTTTATGTTGTAATGTCTTATGATGTTGCACTTAGTGGGATATCCGCGTGATCCTACCAGTACACTGTGGTTGTGTACTGATACTGCACTTGCTCTTTCTTTGTTGAGTATAGGGCATCTTCAGGCAGCTATTGACAGACCTCGTTTAGAAGATTAGTGATCGCTCGAATTCAAGGGTGAGCCAGTTCTTCTGGGCTTCCATGAGTTCTCTTTCTGTTTATGTCCACCATTTCAGACTTAGACTTTCTAGTCAGTTATCTGAATGTTAGTTTGGGGTTGTGCCCCTTCTTGTCTAGACTTATGGTTGAACTTTAGATTAGACTTTCAGGTTCTAGGTATTATTCCGCATTTATTTTGATTAGACTTTTGTTTGGAGTTTATGGGAACTCCCTATTTCTTTTCCCTAGCATTTAAACCTGCTTTCATATCTTTAAATGTCTTAGTTTTGGTTAAGTTGTTAGTTTGGGTTGTAGTAGTGGTTCTCCCACCGAAGGGTTAGTGAGGGTGCCAATCACGACGGTCTGGATCGTGACACAATCCCCCATCTTTTATTAAAAAAATCTTTTATAAAATCTTTTTAAAAAATTCATACTTCACCCCGTCCCCCCTCCAAAAAAAAAAAACACCCACTCATCCCTCCAAAAAAATTGATATTATTTTATTTTTAAAAAAATAAAAAATTTACCCCATCCTATTTAACCCTCCTCTCCAAATTTTAATTTTTTTTACATTATTCTTATTTTGTGTTAGATATGTACGTACATATTTTTAGGAAAAAAAAATCTCTACTAGTGTACCGAATATAACATAAATAAATAAAAATAATAATTATTTATTTTAACATAAAGAAAAAAAAATTATTGAGGAAAATATCGAAAACAAATCTTAATCATTTATATGACTAAATATTTTCATAAGGGTAAAAGGAGAATTACAAATTAAAATTGTTTCTAATAATGGAAAAGTGATATTCTTTTGAAATAATCTTAAAAAGAAAGTATATCACATAAATTAAATTGAAAAGAGTAGTATTTTATGTTTAAAAGAAAAAAGAAAAAAAATTAAGCAAAATACAAATGAAGAAGTTTTACAACTTGTTAACATATTCTGAAGTAAAGAATATTTCATCAAGTTGTACCCACAGCCTAATGGTAATGGCATTTTTTAATTGGAGTAACGTTACGGGTTCGAATCCTTGTGGGGATTCTATTTTATTTGCCAAAGAAAAATGTGTAGTATATTCAAAATGTACCCATCAGGAATCGATCCTGCGTACTGTAAGTAAAGAGAGTTCATTCAAGTCCTTCCTTAGTACTTCTGAGATTTGGGTCAACTTCAAACGACCATAACTCTCAGTACAGGATGAGTTAGGTGTGTCATGAGATGTAAAATGAAAGGTCTTTGAATTATCTTTCCAATGCCATCGAGTTTGCTAAGTTTCGAGGTCGGATGAGTGAGATATGCCCTTTTGAAGTCAGGCTGTCCAGTTAAGGAAAGTTACCCGAAAATAGTAAGGGGTATTTTGGTCTTTTCCTTACCAAATCAGATTTAATTTGTTTTTAGTAAGGTTTTAAGGGTCTAATCCTATTATGTTCAGTTTTATAATCCTAATATATGCCTAGGATTTTAGTTGAAAGTTCAAGAAGAGAAAAGAGGAGAAAAGAGGAGAGTATCAAAGAGTTCGTCGAGAGTCTTGCGTTTTGTTGCGAATTTTTGCCATGAGTTTAAACCCTAAGAGGTATTTAAGCTTCCATAGTGTTGGGTTTGTTCACCCACACGTCAATCATGTTATTTTCAGCGAAATTTCATTCTTGAAGTTGAAATATTAGAGTTCTTGAAGTTCATCCTAAATCTTGTTGTGTTAGAGTTTTGATAATTTCTTGAGATGGAAGTGCATCTTTTGAGGGCTGTATTGAGTAGATTAGAGTTTACTTATGTTAAGTAATTGAATCCAAGTGATTGGGGAAGAAACCGTTCGATTCTAGGTGAGTTAGGGTGAGAAAATGTGCAAAGAAAGTCGTCGGGTTTTCTGGGTTGGGGCCTGGCACATCGCGCCAGCCAGTGCGCTGCAAAGTATGATCTGAAGTTTACGGGCTGGCGCCCCGCGCCACTCAGTGCTCCAGGGTCACCTGTCCCGTCCAGTTTGTAGTCAGTTGCTCGGTTTGAGTTCCTTCGAAGGGTACCTTTACTCCTCTTCGATCCTAAACACTCTAACCTACTTCTAAACACCTAGAAATCATTCATAACATGATAATAACCTTGAATTCATAATTCAAAATCAAGGTAGAGTTAAGAGTTAGGTTTTTGAGAATTCTTTCGAACATTCTAAGAAAGTCCCTTTGAGTCCTTCTACAACTTCTAGTAACTTGTTTCAAGACTCGAGCAAGTGAGTATGAGAATGAGGAGAATTTATTCTTGAGTCTACTTTATCATCATGATATCCTTTATATTATGAATCATAACTCTTGGATTCATAATTCACATTCAAAAGAAAGTTAAGAGTAGAGTTCAAGAAAGTCTTTGAGTTCAATTGTGAATCCTTTGAGATCAACTATCGATTTGAGCTAAGTTTTGAGGAAGTAAGTATAATTAATGAGAAGAGTTGGATACATGAGTTCCATATTGTTATGCAGACCCTCGAGTTGTGTCGTTCATGCCCATAAATTCCATATGAACCCCATAAGTTGAGTATCTTTGAGAGGAGTAGTATATTCAAGTTCTAAGTTTTGAGTATTGAGTTCCTAACCCTTCTGAGATTATATTTTTCTAATCATGGAACTATTACATGTTACCCATGAAGCCCTTAAGTTGAGTAGTTCATGCCCATAATTCCGCAATAACCATATGAGTCGAGAAATCTTGAGATGAGGAGTATCATTGAGTCCTTGAGTTGAGTTGTTCATGCCCATAATTTTGTATGAACCTTATGAGTTGAGCATTCTTGAAATGAGTAGTATCATTGAAGTTCTTGAGTTCTGAGTTGTTGAGTTCCGAGTATCGAGTTCTTTGTATGGTTATTGAAAACCTTGAATTGAGTCGTTCACGTCCATCATTCGGCATGGACCCTATTTTGAGAAGTCTTTTACAACTTTTTCTAAACTTGTTTTAAGACTTGAGCACTTGAGTTGAGAAAGAGTAGAGTCAAGTTCATTTTCCTTAAAATGATATATGGGAACTAAGTATTCCCAAGAGTAAATATTTTCACATTTAAAAGAGGAGGAAACTGAGATTTCCAAAAGAGTTTTGAGTAGTTGAGTAACATCTCTTTTTAGAGAAAGATTTTGAGTAATCTCAAACCAGAGAAAGAGTTATGTTTTTAAAACATATGAGATGAATATATTTGGGAGTAGTATCGAGCACCGATATGGGGACGAGTTTAGATAACTCAAGTCTCCATAAACCATGTAGCCAGCGTGGGTAGAAAGGGTCATACTTCTTAGATGATTCCTTAGTGCTTTTTACCACAGACTAGTGGATCCACTTAGTTGAGAGGTTTTATACCTTGGCAAAGTATATGATAGTTCTGGCAGCTTGGGTGAGACGTATCATCACATATATCATAGTGATGGTTGTTGATTAGAGAAACTCCCAGAGAGTTATATTTTATTTTTATATACACACTGAGTATTATTGTATTTTTCAATACATTGAGTTGCTATCTACAGTTTTACAACTTTCCATATATATTAAATCTTTTACTATTGCTTTATCCTTGAGTATCATGAGTTGAGTATTTCGAGTTGAGTATCTTGAGTTGAGTATCTTGAGTTGAGTATCTTAAGTTTATATGTGCTTCATTATGTCGAGTACCTTATTGTTGAGTTTCACTAAGTTGAGAACTTTATTACTGAGTTGAGTATCTTATCCTTGAGTACTTCTGAGTTGAGTAAGTTTGAGTAGTTTTGAGTATCCTTGAGTATTCCTTGAGTTAAGTAAGTTTGAAAAGAGGTAAGTATGTTTCATTTTTATCAAAGTTCAAGTTTATGTTATGCTTTAGATTTCCCCTTACATTCTCGTACATTCCACATACTGAGCCATTTGGCCTGCATTGTTTGATGATGCAGATACAAGTATTCAGGGTCATCAACAAGAGCTTTGTTGATACCGCATGGAGTTCAAGTTAGTTATGGTGAGCCTCCTTGCTTACAAAGAGTTCCACTTGTACTTTCAGTTATATCAGTTGTTAGGATGTCATGGGTCTTGTTCCGACTTTTATCTTTGTTAGTTAGAGGCTTCATAGATACACAGTAGAGTTTCAAAAGTCTGTTTATTTATTTTGTTAAATATTTTAAAGATTGAGTTGCCTAATTTTAGCTTGTTGAAGATACTATTTTATTCAGAGTTTTTCTAATTTGAGTTAAAGCTTTGTATTTCAGTTTCATGAATTTTATACCATTTTAAGATTTATATGCTTGAGTTAGTCTTCCACTTGTAGTCAGCCAGGATGAGGGTTCGCTTGGGGACCATCAATGGTTCTCGAGTGTCGGCCACGTCTAGGGTGTAGGCTCGAGTCGTGACAAACTTGGTATAAGAGCACAGAGTTCAAGTGTCCTAGGTGTCTATGAAGCCGTGTCAAGTAGGATCTTGTTTATGGTTATGAGATCCCCACTTCTATAAATGAGGGACTACGGACATTTAAGAAAAGTTTCCCTTCTTTCATACTTTTAATCATGCAATAGAGCTATGTCATAGTTATTAGTTCATACTCGTTCATTTCTTAGATTCTTTCGACTACCCATCATACTAGAGATGGTTGAATAGAAAAGTTAATCCTTTATGGATTAGTTATTCTTAGCAAGAGTCTTGAGAAAGTCATGAGACTTCAAAGGGGCTTGAGAGAAGCCTATGAGTGAGTAAGTGTTCAGTTTCAGAGGAATGTACCAATATTTATATGAATCGTGCATTTGAGGTAAAAGCGAGTTGTACTCTCTTCTCTAAGTCATGTTTCATCTGAGATCCTTTTTAAGAACTATGTTTAGAGCTTGGGTAAGATTTTCACCCGAAAAGGTAGCATGATTTACGAGATCATGAGCAGTAGTAATGAAAGAGCCCAGAGTTAGAGGAAAGTATGCAGAGGTTTAGTAATCCTAGAAAGGGAGATAGTGATGAGGCAAGCTATGTTATTATAGTCATGCACCCAGTAAGTTACTAATGAAGAGTTTTCCCTTATGGGTAGACTAAGAAGTGATGAGTTGTGAAGATTTCATCATAGGAGGTAGAGTGCGTTGTAGCTAGAAAGGAGTTGGTGATGAAGTGTCATTGTGTAGGAAATGACCAGGTGTAAGTGTTAAATAGAAAAGTATGAGTATTCATGAGGTGATAAATCTAAGCTAGGCTTAAGATTTTGAGGGAGTGCCCATAATATTCAAAGTGTTATAGAACTAATTAGGCATCGATGTATAGTGAATAATACTCAAGTTGTGAAGGGAAATGTGATAGTAAATTGTAAGTATGAATACTAAGAGGTGAGGATTGACTATTTGTCATAAGGTCCTCGTGGACGAGTGTTTCCGAATTTTTATCTAGTAGTTGTAAGTTAGTATAGTAAGTGAGCCATCATATTCATATTCGGGTTTACTCATAAATATTAAGCTTGAATTTGATATGAGTGTCATGATCAAAAGAATGGCAACATGAGGTTGATGATGTTAGTCTTGAGATTTGATCTAGAAGACTTGACATAGAGTAGGTGAGGAATTGAGGTGATAAGCTGCAATAAATATGAGTGGTACAAGTGAGAGACGCTAACGTTTAGATAATGGTAGGGAAGTGTGGCTAAGTCACAAGAGTAACAAGAGCATTAAGAGGTGTGCCGAGATGGTATGTTACCAAATGAGGTTTCAATTAAGTTGTAATTTTTCATGTGTGCCTAGATAGCATAATTGAGTTGTCAATGTGGAATAGGTCCATAGTTTTCAAGTGCTCGCTTTAGACCTAAGAGGGAGATGATAAGATGAGAAATCAAGTCAAGTGTTGAGAATTTCTTAAGGAGCTAGTTAGTAGGAGTCCATGGAGTTGTTAGAGTACTAAGCTTGAATGTGGTGTTATTAAACATTAGGTGGTTCTTGATATGAGCCCAATATGGTGGTAAAGAGTAATAGTTTTGGGATGAGATTCCCTATAGAGAGGTATAGAACCCGAACATAAGAATTTGGATTAAACTTGAATAAAGTAAGAGCATACCATTAGACTCAGACCTTAGTAAGAGTAACCCCATTCCATACCCAGTCCAGCCGTCATTCGAGGACGAATGATCCCAAGGAGGAGATATTGTAACACCCCAGAAAAACTTTGAACTAAGATTCGAACCATCCTTTGTTATGAGTAGAATTTTACTGAGGAATTTAAAAAAATTTGAGTGTTAAGGTCACTAGATGTAGCACTTTAAGTTTCAATAATAACTAAAGAGAGTTCATTCAAGTCCTTCCTAAGTTCTTCTAGATTTGGGTCAACTTGAAAGGAATATAACTCTCAGTACATGATGATTTGGGTGTGCCATGAGATGGAAAATGAAAGGTCTTTGAATTTTCCTTCCAACACCACTGAGTTTGCTAAGTTCCGAGGTCAGATGAGTGATATATGCCCTTTTGAAGTCAGGTTGTCCAATTAAGGAAAGTTACCCGAAAATAGTAAGGGGTATTTTGGTCCTTTCCTTATCAAATCAGATTTAATTCATTTTTAGTAAGGTTTTAAGGGTCTAATCCTATTAGTTTCAGTTTTATAATCCTAATATACGCCTATCGTTTTAGTTGAGAGTTCAAAAAGAGAAAAGAAGAGAAAAAAGGAGAAAAGAGGAGAGAATCAAAGCGTTCGTCGAGAATCTTGCGTTTTGGTGTGGATTTTCGCCATGGGTTTAATCCCTAAGAGGTATTTAAGCTTCCATAGTGTTGGGTTTTTTCACCCACACGTCAATCATGTTATTTTCAGCGAAATTTCATTCTTGAAGTTGAAATATTAGAGTTCTTGATGAGTTCTTGAGAAGTGTTCTTGAAGTTCATCCTAAATCTTGTTGTGTTGGGGTTTTGATAATTTCTTGAGATGTAAGTGCGTGTTTTGAGGGCTGTATTGAGTAGATTAGAGTGTACTTAAGTTAAGTAATTGAATCCAAGTGATTGGGGAAGAAACCGTTCGATTCTAGGTGAGTTAGGGTAAGAAAACGTGCAAATAAATTCGTCGGGTTTTCTGGGTTGGGGCCTGGCACATCGCGCCAGCCAGTGCGCTGCAAAGTATGATCTGAAGTTTAGGGGCTGGCGCCCTGCGCCACTCAGTGCTCCAGGGTCACCTGTCCCGTCCAGTTTGTAGTCAGTTGCTCTGTTTGTGTTTCTTCGAAGGGTACCATTACTCCTCTTTGATCCTAAACACTCTAAGCAACTTCTAAACACATAGAAATCATTCATAACATGATCATAACCTTGAATTCATAATTCAAATTCAAGGTAGATTTAAGAGTTAAGTTTTTGAGAATTCTTTCGAACATTCTAAGAAAGTCCCTTTGAGTCCTTCTGTGGAGTCTTCTACAACTTCTAGTAACTTGTTTCAAGACTCGAGCAAGTGAGTATGAGAATGAGGAGAATGTATTCATGAGTCTACTTTATCATCATGATATCCTTCATATGATGAACCATAACTCTTGGATTCATAATTCACATTCAAGAGAGAGTTAAGAGTAGTGTTCAAGAAAGTCTTTGAGTTCAACTGTGAATCCTTTGATATCAACTATCGATTTGAGCTAAGTTTTGAGGAAGTGACTATAAATAATGAGAAGAGTTGGATACATGAGTTCCATATTATTATGTAGACCCTCGAGTCGAGTCGTTCATGCCCATAAATTTCGCATGAACCCCATAAGTTGAGTATCTTTGAGAGGAGTAGTATATTCAAGTTATAAGTCTTGAATATTGAGTTCCTAACCCTTCTGAGATTATATTCCTAATCATAGAACTATTACATGTTACCCATGAAATCCTTAAGTTTAGTTCATGCCCATAATTCCACATGAACCATATAGGTAGATAAATCTTGAGATGAGGAGTACCATTGAGTCCTTGAGTTGAGTTGTTCATGCCCATAATTCTGCATAACCTTATGAGTTGAGCATTCTTGAAATGAGTAGTATCATTGAAGTTCTTGAGTTCTGAGTTGTTGAGTTTCGAGTATTGAGTTCTTTGTAGGGTTATTGAAAACCTTAAATTGAGTCGTTCACGTCCATCATTCGGCATGAACCCTATTTTGAGAAGTCTTTTACAACTTTTTCTAAACTTGTTTTAAGACTTGAGTACTTGAGTTGAGAAAGAGTAGAGTCGAGTTCATTTTCCTTAAAATGATATATGGGAACTAAGTATTCCCAAGAGTAAATGTTTTCACATTTAAAAGAGGAGGAAACTGAGATTTCCAAAAGAGTTTTGAGCAGTTGAGTAACATCTCTTTTTAGAGAAAGATTTTGAGTAATAATCTCAAACAACAGAAAGATTTATGTTTTTAAAACATATGAGATGAATATATTTGGGAGTAGTATCGAGCACCAATATGGGGACGAGTTTAGATAACTCAAGTCTCCATAAACCATGTAGCCGGCGTGGGTAGATAGGGTCATACTTTTTAGATGATTCCTTAGTGCTTTTTAGCACAGACTAGTGGATCCACTTAGTTGAGAGGTCTTATACCTTGGCAAAGTACAAGACAGTTCTGGCAGTATGGGCGAGATGTTGTATCATCACATAACTCATATTGATGGTTGTCGGTTAGAGAAACTCCCACAGAGTTATATTGTATTTTTATATACACACGGAGTATTATTGTATTTTTCAATACATTAAGTTGCTATCTACAGTTTTACAGCTTTCCATATATATTGCATATTTTACTATTGCTTTATCCTTGAGTATCATGAGTTGAGTATTTCGAGTTGAGTATCTTGAGTTGAGTACCTTCGAGTTGAGTATCTTGATTTGATATGTGCTTCATTGTGTCGAGTACCTTATTGTTGAGTTTCACTGAGTTGAGAACCTTATTACTAAGTTGAGTATCTTATCCTTGAGTACTTCTGAGTTGAGTAAGTTTAAGTAGTTTTGAGTATCCTTGAGTATTCCTTGAGTTAAGTAAGTTTGAAAAGAGGTAAGTATGTTTCATTTTTATCAAAGTTCAAGCTTATGTTTATGATTTAGATTTCCCCTTACATGCTCGTACATTCCACATACTGAGCCATTTGGCCTGCATTGTTTCATGATGCAGATACAAATATTCAAGGTCATCAACAGGGGATTTGTTGATACCGTATGGAGTTCGAGTTAGTTATGGTGAGCCTCTTTGCATCCAGAGGATTCCACTTGTACTTTCAGTTATATCAGTTGTTAGGATGTCGTGGGCCTTATCCCGACTTCCATCTTTGTCAGTTAGAAGCTTCATAGATAGACAATAGAGTTTCAGAAGTCTGTTCATTTATTTTGTTAAATTTTTTAAAGACTGAGTTGCCTATTTTTGGCTAGTTGAAGATATTATTTTATTCAGAGTTTTTCATTTGAGTTAAAGCTTTGTATTTCAGTTTCATGAATTTTATTCCGTTTAAGCTTTGTATGTTTGAGTTAGTCTTCCGCGTGTAGTCATCCAGGATGAGGGTTCACTTGTGGATCAACAATGGTTCTCGAGTGCCGGTCACGTCCAGGGTGTATGCTCGGGTCGTGACAAGTACCTGGGGCGCAAAAACACTACTCGCCACCAGTGGCACCATACCATCAATTTGTTCTGTGGGTGACAAGTTTACTATTTATAATATATCTTATATGTATATACATATGTAAACAAAATTTCCACCGAGGTCACTGGGTGCGGTGGCACCCCCACCGCTACCTATAGATCTGCCCTTGGTTATATTCAGTAGTTAACATTGGTTCCCCTCATAATTGTTTAATAAATGAATGATATGTAATAGTTTTTTCATCTATAAAAATAAGAAAATTGAGAGTAGCTCAAATAACAAGTTATAGTATCGCATATTGACAATCATGTAACACTGCGAGGGTGATAATATATTACATAATATTTTTTGCTCATCGAAATTTGACTTCTTCACTCATCATTAGTCTTCATGTTTTTGTCATATGTCTCAAAATTATCATATTTTATTATTTAGCTATTTGAAAGTAATTTTATTTTATCTCATGATGGTGTGATGTTTTTATTATAAAACTAATAAGTTTTATTGATTATTATATTTTAGGGGGGTAAATTGTATAGTATGATAGTAATATATTTTTAGAAATAATGATTCTTTTAGTATTAGAAAGTTAAGATATTGGAGTTGATTTGCATCTCATAATATATTTTATCATTACATTATTTATACCAGTAAAATCATGTTAGAAGTTTATTTTCTATGAATTTCCTTAATCATGTTTGGAGAAAAAGCCCAAAATAGTCCCTTATCTTTAGGTTAAGACTCAAAGTCATCCTTGAGTTTTCATATAGAGCACTAATAGTCCATCAAGTTTGCAATATTGGTGCACTTTGGGTCCTCCCACAAATTTTTGCCTATTTTTTAATGTTGATTTTGTGCATAATTTTATGTATGAATATTCAATCATCTTTTTATATATTTAGTAGAAATAATAACTCCATGTAGAGAAGGTGAGAAGAAGAATACCGTGTTCTATTCGGTAGAAATATTATTGAAGATAAACTAAGAACACCTTGGCATTTGAGATGTAATAATATTTCTACCGAATAGAACAAGGTGATTGACGTGATTAACCTCTCGATTTTAGCTGCAATAACATTTCTACTAAACAAAACAAGGTATTCTTCTTCTCACCTTCTCTTGCATAGAGTTATTATTTATATTAAATATATAAAAAGACGATTAAACATTTCATATATAAATTGTAGATAAAGTCAATGTTAAAAAATAGGCAAAAGTTTGAGAGAGGATCAAAATATTACCAATATTGCAAACATGAGGGACCATTAATGCTCCATGTGAAAACTCAAGGATGACTTTCAGTCTTGACTCAAAGATAAGGGACTATTTTGAACTTCTTCTCTCATGTTTATAATTATGTTAAACCATTAAAGTATTTTTAGAATTATGTGTTATAATAACATTATTTTACTATATTGTATTTTAAATTTTTGAAGACTCCTAATATATTTTATAATTTTGTGTTATAACATTATTTTACTATATTGTAATTTAAAATTTTAGAGATTCCTGGGACTTATGCCCCATGTCTCAGGACTTACGTCTTGTCCTGTGCTAAGTAAAATATCTCGTCTCACTACCCTGCCTTTTTAACAATATTTTTAATTTGCAAAAATTATAAATATCATATAATATGAATCAAAATTTATTCACACCATGATAAAAAAAAATTGCTAACTTTATTTGGCTTGGTATATATAGGACGGTAGGTGATGATGACAAAGTTTGATACATAGAGTAATAAAAATAAGACAATCCGAGAAAAAATAGAAAAATGTTTTGGCCCATGTAAGTCTCGAACCTGCGACCTTCGCATTATTAGCACGACACTCTAACCAACTGAGCTAATGGGCCTTTTGTTTTGCAATGGTATGGGTGTCCAATTCAATGTGTCCAATCAGAAATCTAAGAAAAAATCAATCATCTATAACTCAAAATTGAAAACCTAGATCGTTCATAATTATTCTCCTCGTAAATACTTCTTCAGTGTTTTAAAATGCAAGGCGTGAAGCGAGGCATTTTATGTTGCACGTGGTGAGACATAACCCTCGAGACACGGGGATGTAAGTCCCATTAATCTATGGGACGTGCATCTTTATTACTAAGAAAATAAGCAAAAGTAAAACTTTTAATGATTTTGCAAATAATTTTTAATACATAACTAATAACATAGAAAAAAATTATAATTATTATTTGAGAAAGGTATTAATAATAAATAACATAGGAAAAAGTATTATAATACTATTTGAGAAAGGTAACAACTAACAACACAAAAAAGAAGCCAAAATAATCTTTAAATATTTTTAAAAAGAAGAAGGATAAAATGTGTAAGAGTAATGACAAAAAATGAACAAAGTTGTCTCAATAACATAGTGTTATGAAAACTCTATCATATCAATTTCAGATACAAATATCTAAAAAGTTATTCATGGCACTATCATTTTCCATTAGAGTTTATTTATACACTAGTGAATTTATCCGTGTTTCACGCGGTTATGAAGGACGATAAGATGTAAACATATATTTATCCACATATAATTAATTTTATAGAGAAAAACGTTTGGTTAGCAGTTAGATGACCTCTAACAAAGTCATATGCGAAATTGGTGGCTTTGGAAAGTAAATTCAAATACCTTTAATTTTATAGGTTATGGCTCACATAACTCTTTATATTCTAAGAGATATGGTTGTTTGAAGTTGACCCAAATAGAATCTTACATCAAAACTTAATCGATAAAGAAACTTCAGAAACACTTATCAAGAAATTAAATTGCTCAATATTTATGGATAGATTCACAAAACAAACTCATGATTGGCATGTGGGAGAACGAACCCAACACTATGGAAGCTTACATACCTCAAAGAACTAGGTTCTTGGCGAAATCTTGAATTTCTGGAACGAACGCTTGAAACTTTGAACATTTTCTCCTCTTGAATCTTCTCTCTGAAACCCTAAATGCTTTTGGGGATGAATGAAACTAATTCTAATCAGTTTAGACTACTAAAACCTTACTAAAAACGCTTAAATCCGATTAGGTAAGGAAAAGAACAAAATTCCCTCTCATATTTTCGGGTAACTTTCCTTAATTGAGCTCCCTCATACGAGCTCGAAATTTAGCAAACTCAGTGGAGTTGGAAAGATAATTCAAAGACCTTTCATTATCTATCTTGTAGCCCACCTAACTCATCTTGTACTGAGAGTTATGATTGTTTGAAGTTGACTCAAAACTCATAACTTAAGCATAACTTGCAAAATTTCAGATTTTGCTATTTTCAATTTAGTTCTTTTTGGAACTCAAGGTGCTACATCTAGTGACCTGACCTTAATACTTAAGAAATTTTAAATTCCTTGGTAAAAACTTACTCACTACGAAGGATGGTTCTAGTCTTAGTTCGAAAAATTCTCTGGGGTGTTACAATACCTTTCCGTCAATAATCTTACGGGAGCCTGTTTAGATTTTCTCTCATTCAATTGCTATATTAAAATTCGATCCGTTTATCAAATATCATGGAGAAGATGAATTTTTTCCATTCAACAAAAAACAACACCTGCAATAAATTAATCAAATCTCATTTAAAGTTAAAAAAATAAAATTAAAAGAAATATATAAGCAATAAAATACTATTTTATAGTGTAAAAAAATGAGATTCTTGGCCAAAAGGATGAGCAGGCTTCACCTCGTTAATCTCTAGCTCTACTATACATATAAATTTGATCATTTATTTTTTAGCAAAAAATTCTAATGCCTCTATTTATAGTACATAATATGAAATACCAAAAATTATCATGAACATGACAATTAGTATGAATTAGGAGTTATGATTATCAAAAGCCATGAGAGTCATGGAAATAAAGACAATTAAGTTTTTATATTTAATAATATGAACAAATGGAGTAGTAATTGACACATTCATTTTTGTACAATAATTTAAAAATATAGAAAAAATAGTCGAAAAAATGAGAGAAAAAGATTAATAGAATCCTTGACCAAAGAGAGGTGTCACGTCAATTTTCTTTTATATAACTTTATATTATATGTAGTTTTTTAAAAAAAAATAATATAACATAAAATATAAATATCATTACACCAATAATAAAAAAATATGATTTAGAGTAAAAGTGGTTATTTTTTGTTAAAAATAAATAAATAACGCTCAAGGCGTTACGCCCAGGACTTACGTTTTTACGCTCGGAACTTGCACCCCAAGCTCAAGGACTTACACCTTATGGATCTACACCTTCTATTTGTGCCCCTGAGCAATTTTTTATACGCTCCGCCCCGGGACTCGCCCCAAAAATATATTTTAAAAACATTGTACTCCATATGTGAAATTTGAACAATCTTATTGATAGATGATTAATAACCTTGAACTCGAGTTGATTTCTTAAATGGTAATTCAACTAATAGTTGCTCTCTTCGTTCATTTTTACTTGTCCACTATTTAAAAAATAATTGTCTAACAATATTTGTCCAGTTTGAAAAATCAAAAGACAATTTATCTTTTTGTGTCTATTTTACCCTTGCTATTAAATATTATTCAATATCTTATACATTTTTTCAAAGCATTAAATTTAATATACTCAACAGAGAAGTGTTACGACCCAAAGTACCCCTTAGGTGTTACATGGAAAATAGCACCTCGAGGGACCCTACACAAGTTGTTAACATAAACATGATTTAATCAACTTAAATGAAGGTAAATAAGAAGACCTCAATGATATAAAACTCAAAGTGCAAGACTGAAACATAAATGTGGAAATAGTCTAACTCACAGTATGACAAAAAGCCTCTAATACATCATAATTAAGAGTGGTTGGGACGTAACTCATGCATCATGTGCAATAATCGAAAGTAAAGACAATGAAAAAAATAACTTCATGGGTTTGCCCTCGAACCATGAGGACTCACCAACTAGCAAAGCAAATCAATCCACCTAAGTGCGTGTGGGTGGAGGAGCGTTGGGTCCTATATTACGAAACAATATAGGCACCGACATGCATTAGTACTATGAATATACTAAGTATGGAGAAGTATGCATAAACATAGATATGATAAAACATGTAATGCATGACCAAGTAAAATATATTGTAAAGCTTTTTAAAGCAAAGTCTTAAATATTAAAACAAGGTCCGTGCACTAGTAGAAAGACATAAGAGGAAGCTTTATAGGAAAAAATCATAGTTCTTTTGTGGGATAATAGTTTTGACCGACAATAGACCATGTAAGACCATGGAATCCAGTTTAACCCTCACACCGAAAAGAGGGAGTTTAACTTGCTAGTGAAAGAACTAGTATCATATCATGAATGCTATGTGAATCCACTAGCTAAGTCATTTAAGACAACCTACGGGGCACATAGTTTGGAACTAGAGATAGCTACTAGAGACTATCCTTTTTGAGCCTCCAGCTCAAAATTTTCTTGGTGCTAAGTTAAATCACAATGAATAGATAAAGTCAATTACAAAAGCATAACATTAGGAAAGGCAATAATCAATCACTATTCCAAATCATAAAATCATATAAGAATAGCTCCTATCCATGATTTCATAAAGTAGTTCATATAGACACTTACCTTCCTAAGCATCTAAATCATGATTTCCCTTCAATTGTGAGAAAAAACTTTCACAAATCATTGATAAATAACTTGGAAAGTATCCTTAAGTCCCAATTCATCATTTCTTAAAAAATGCATAAATATCTTATCAAGTTCATAATCATAATTTCATATTTCATAAGTAGAAATCAAAGTATAAGCATGGGTCCATATGAAATCAATTATAAACCATGTATTTAACTCAAATCATGCATAATAAGGTATAAAATCAATAATTGAATCATAATAAATTGGACCCATGAAGATTGACATGAAACCCCATAAGAATTGGGTGAAATTGACATTAGAGATTGAAGTTCTTTTGGGACTCAATGGATGAAATGGATCCATTGGTGAATTCCTTCCTACCTTGATATCAAACCCTAGCAAAGAAAGAGAAGGAGAAGACTTTGAAGCTTAAAACCCTAGCTTTTCACCTTTGAGCCTGAGAGAGAATTGGAAAAGATGAAGTTGGATGAGAATTAGGGTTTTGAGAGAATGGAGGGTTTGGATAGTTTTAGGACTTGAAATTCAATTATAGGACTTAGAAATAGGGTTAAAACGATAGAGTATAGGCCTTAAAATATTGGAAAAGATCTAAGTACCCTTCAAAAATAATTGTCGAACACACCTACGGTTGGGTTCTACGGTCCGTTGGACATAATACGGTTCATCCTGTTAAATCGTTGAACCTCGACTAGAGCTTTAAATTATGAAAAAATACTTACGAGTCAGTCCTACGACTCTTCATTTTGTCTACGGTCTGTAGACCACACCCGTAGACCTATATTTACCAAAAATCACCTCAGTCCAATCTAAGGCCAATTCCTCCTTCTTCCCTAAGATAACACATATTCTCCCATGACACCCAATGCTTGTTTCTTGATACAGTAGCATTAGCCCAAAAAGAATTTGCAAAGATTTTGTGTAGTTGATTAATCACGCTGGCAAGAGGATTCATGGCAGAGAGCATATATATATAGGAATAGATTGTAACACATGTATAATCAAGGTATATCTTCCCCCAAATGACAATAATTTATGTTGCCATAGGCTTAACCTTTTCATCACCTTCTTGATTAATTCTTCAAAATGATTTTTATTCTTCCTACCATAAAAAACAGGGCAACCCAAATATACAAAAGGAAATAAACCTTTTATGATACCTATAATCTTCTTAATGCGATTGCATACCCTTATCGGTGTCTTCTTATGAAGATACAATAGGCTTTTTACTAGATTAATCATATGTCCAGACATCAGTTCATTTTCTCTAAGCACCTGCGTCATCTTCTTCATTGATCCACCATGCCCTGAGCAAAACAGTATAGTATCGTCAGCATATGTGAGATGATTTATCCTAGGACTCCACTTAGGCATTCCATAGCCTATAAAATCTTATTCATCAAACAAATTATTCAATTTTCTTGCCAAAACTTCCGCAGAAATGATGAATAATGTGGGTGACAGTGGATCCCCTTGCTTGAGTCCTCTGGATGATTGAAAGAAGCCATATGGTTGTCCATTCATTAGGACTGAATACCAATTATTGCTTATTAGTCGCACTATCATATCTATTATTCTCTCTAAAACCCCAAAACTTCTTAACACCCTTACCAGAGATTTTTACGACACCCTATCATACGCCTTTGTCATATCCAACTTCACCACTACATTGTTCATCTTATTTCTTCTGTTAATATCTCTGATTATCTCTTGTGCAAGTAATACATTCTCCGTAATACTCCTCCCTTTCACGAAACCTGATTGGTTGGGGGAAATAATTCTCGGCAGTGCCATTAACCTTCTTTCATACAACAATCTCGAAATGATCTTGTTAGTAAATGTACTTAGACGGATAAGTCTTAGCCAAAGGTCTTGACCTCTTCTTTCTTAGGAATGAGTACCAGGTTAGTATGGGTCACATACATAGGTAACTCATGCCCACCAAAGAATGCATTCACCATATTTGTGATGTCTTTTCCAATTATTTCCCAACATGATTGGTAAAAATATCCCGAGAACCCATTTTGTCCACTAGCACTGTCTCTGTTTAGTGAGAAAACCACATGCTTCACCTCCTTTTTGGTTGGCATTTTCCCCATTTCCTCATTCTCTCATTCAGTGATCAATGTTGATATGCAATCTAGCACATCCAGATTATATTTCTCTGAAGACTTCATGAACTACTCCTTAAACACATTAACAACTTCCTCGCCAATATTCTGAGGATTGTTTATTATATCTCCATGTCTTGTCTGAATTTCTTAAACTTGTAGCTTCCTTCTCTTTCCTTAGACATATGCATGGAAAATATTTATGTTCATATCCCCAATCTAAACCATTTCATCCCTGCTTTTTGCCTCCAATATTCCTCTTCTATATGATGATATCTTTTTTAATTCTGCCTCCGCTTTACTAAGGATACATTTTTTTTTAGTGGGTGAGATTTCCAACTATACTTCCTTTGCTTTCACGAAGTGCTCCAGTGTGACGATTTTTTGAAAAAAAATCCCCAAATGTATTCTTACTCCACTGTGATAAGATATTATCTATCTTCTTTAATTTGGAGTGAACAATAAATAAAATCTCTTCTACCTAGCCTTCCTTCACCACCTTCATATATTTTTTGTGCTTGGTCCAGAAATTCAGGAACCTAAATGGCTTAACAACATGTTCATGTCAGTCATTACAAATTACATGTAATGGGGCATGGTCAGATCCTTGCCTAATTAAATGATGCACTTCGTTGTTAGAGAGTAGATGCATGAATTCATTATTCGTCAAAACTCTATTTAGTCTCATGAATATACAATCATTTTAGATTCTCTCATTCCACCAAGTGTAACAGCTTCCAAAAAAATTTAGTTCATTCAATGAAAAAACGTTGATACATTGGGCAAAATCTACTGTCTCTTATTGGGATACAGGCAGGCTGCCAGATTTTTCAAACTCATCCACTACAGTATTGAAATCACCACCCACCATCCAAGGACTATTAGATTGGTTCGCAATGTTCTCTAAATCTTCCCATAGTTCTAGTCGTTCTAGGGCGCTACACCTTGCATACACCACCATTACCCTAAAACATTCATCCCGTCCTCTTAATTGGAACCAAATTGTTAACTATTGTACAGAGTCTGATGAACCTATCTCCACCCAATCATCTTCCTAGAAGACCTAGATTCTTGCTGAAATATTCACTCTTGCATTAGCCAGACCCAATTTCTGTCTATACACTTCAATCTCAGATGGGCTTTGAAAAGGTTCTAATAAAGTTATGTAAGAATAATGATGCCTTTTATGTAGGTCTATTAAACGCTCAAAAGACTTTTGAGTTCTCACAAACCTAATATTCCAGAAAATGGCCTTAGTAATCATTAATCTGATGTACAAAAGGACCCCTTTTTACTCATTGTATTTATTTGAGATTGACTATGAACGTGCTTTGCACTCATCTTGCTTTTGGACTTCAGGTTATCAAGGGGATAAATCACCATTCTTGCTCACATATTCTACATTAACATCTATGTTTTCATCCTCCTCCGAGTTTTGTTTATCATTGCTTTCTTTGTTTGACATAATGTTTATCGTGACAACTTCCTTCTCTTCTATTTCACATATCAATTCCTCTGCCTCAGGTGATTTTTGCACCTGATTTAGCTCAAGAACTGCTGCATTACTACCCCTTTCATCTTCGTCCGCCAGACTCTGTTCTATTCCTTTTTCAGGGGTGTTGTCCATTTGCCTCAAATCGACCAGATCTTTCTTATCGACCTTATTTATTGAGCTTTGTGCATCCTTGTTATATAATTCCTTTGATTGTCCCCCATTGCTTCCTTCAGGTTGATCATCTACTTGAATGCCTTGTTGTTCTCCATCAATATTTATGTTTTGCTCTCCTTTGTTTTGTCTTGTCACCTCATTCTTCTGAGTTGGTTGTTCCTCCTCTATCATATTATCAAGTACACCAAATTTGTTGACTGTTGTTGCCCCTTGTTCTTTCGGTTGTGGCTTAGGAATTTATTGTTGTTCCACCCTTCCCTTATATGGTTGTCTTCCCCTTTTGATATATTTTTTTCATTTCTGCTCCTAAAAAACCTCATCCCCCTCTTTTACTCCATCGTCAATTGAAGCTACCTCTCCCCTTCATTTTATTTCTTTTGTTGTGCCACCTTCTCCACCTTTCTCCTTCCTCTCATCTAATTGTCGTTCGACTTTTGCCTCTTCCTTCGGGTACAATTCCGAATGAATGATAAAACATTCATTTTTCATTATGACCTTGAAGCTTACATGTCTTGCATTACTTAGGCATATAGTCATATTTGATATGTATCCATCGTTCCTTTACTTCCCCTGATTTCATCCTCACACCAATGTTGATTCTTTTTGGAAATTCCCCAAGTAAATATACTTTCACTTTGACCCTTGCACAGCTTGATCTGGTCTTATTTTGAGTAGCTAGGTCCACCTGCAAGGGTTTCCCAACTGTTGCCGCCAACGAGAACACTGCTTCCTTCCCGAAGAAATTTGGGGGCAATGTTGGAAAAGAGATCCAAGCAATTGATTTTGATGTCTCCTCTGCCGAATCAAAGCATGGATCCCATTTGAATGTGTGCATTGGATAAGACCAATAATTATGTGTGATGTAGAATTGGGGCTTAAACAATAAGTTCACATAATCATACAGTCTTGTTGCCCTAATCAGTATATGCCTATTACTCAGCAGCCCAATGTGCACCTCCCCTTTTAGATCACATTGTTTCGGAATGAGTCATCGAAGATCCTGAATATCAAGCCATCCTTAGGAAAAAAAATTTGTCACCGCATACTGCAAATCCTCGTTGATAATCATCTGATTCACCTCATCTTCTTCCTACACTATTATCAGCTACCCATGTAGATAAGTTATTTGTTTCAAAGGTATAGCATTGTATTAAGAGGGAAGATGAGGTTTAATAACATCTACATAGGTCATTTTCAGAGGTTCCTCCATTAACAATGGTGTTGTTAGCCCAACCTCCACCGGTGGAGGCTGGCCAACGGCCAGCATGGCTATATCTCCGGCAATAGGATGAATTAGGATTTTACGACAAGGTTTCTAGAGAGTGTTTCTCGATTATTGTTTTAGTGAAAATTTAAAATTTAACAATTGCCAAGTGACTTTTAATTAGCTTACCACTTGGATTTAACCATATTGCAAATTACTCTCCTTTATTATATATATATAGATTTTCAATAGATATTATCGACGTAGAATATATATATATATATATGGTACAATGGCCCGACATGCACGAGATCACCAATAATTTGATAGTTAAATCAAAATAAAATGCTAGCTAAATCTAATTACCTAATCTTTCTATAAATAGTTCCAACATATTTTGAAATATGTATTAACTATTAAAGAATGTAGTGCATTAGATAAGATTACTCTTCTAATAACAAAGGTCTTGTGTTTGACCCTCGATATGTAAAAATCTTTTCATAGGAAGTGTTTTCCCTTGAATGGTAAATACTTTTAAATTCATGAACAATTTGCATATAACTTCAAGAACTGAGGTAAGTATGTAATTCAATTGCAAAGATAAATCTTTATAATGTTTTTATATTTTTCACAGATGACTAAGAGATGTTTGAATTGGCATAAAAGTTTATTAAATCTACTTTTAAATCAGTTTTTGACTTCTGGAGTGTTAGGCAAATCTAAAAACAACTTAAAATATGTCAAAAAGGATTTAAAACAAGTTTGAAAGTTTTTTATAAGATTAAAAATAACTTAAATAATTTATAATGACTTAAAATAAATTAAAAACCAAAAGTACTAATGAGGAACTTCACTTCAATAGGAAGAATCTCAAGTCAATCCAAACCGTTTCTAAAAAAATTGTAAGACTAATTAAATTTATATTCATTGATTATTTCATCGATCTTCTTTGTTTTTCCTAATTTGCATTTACTATTTAAAAAACAATCACTATTTATTGAAGAAAAATTAACAATATTGTAAGCTGACTGTTTATACCAATATATTTCTTTATTTTGTGAGATATGATCACAAAACAAAGAAAAATGTTAATAATAATCATCCACTTGCAATATTAATGTAATTTTCTTCTTTTAACAAGTAGTGATTATTTTTTAAAATAATAAACACAAATGAAGAAAAAATACAAGATAGACGAAAAGGCTCAATTAACATAAATCCAAATTTGAGTAAACTTTTCTAAAAATCCACAAAAATATAAAGGCATTATAAAACTACTTCAAAAAAGCAACATTTGACACTCATTACAATCAAGAATTAAATATTTATACACTAATTAGACTTGTTATTTAATTTTAAATTTATAACATTTACTAATTTTAAAAGAAATGTTCAATAGTTCAAGCTCACAAAACTTCAATTTTCTTTTCATATTCAAACACAAAATTAACATTAACATTTAATAGTGATAATCTTATTCAAATTAATTGAAAGAAAAATAGTAGTAATAAAAACTTTGTTGTAGTTTTAGTTATAAATTAAGAAACAATACAAAAAAAACTATAAAACTAATGGTATACATCAAGGAGAAAATCATAAACGTAATTAAGCAATAATTGCGGTCAGAGTTCAAACTTCAAAAGTAGAAAAAGAAAAAAAAAAGTGGCTCAAAAGTGCTTGAAAACAATCATTGCTACCTCTCAATTAAAATTAAATGAAAGGTACCTCAACTATTTGAGAGATTTTATAATTTCTCATCATTGCCACATTACTCAAAAGAAAAAATTAGTCATTAAAATAAAAAAAGGAATGATGATATCACCAATGTAATGCAACGGATGGAGTTGTTTCTGACTTATTCAGATTCTTCTTTAATCAAAGATCTCAATTTCGAAACCCGAGTAAAGAATAATATATGGAAGAGCCTATGTATCCAAATGAATTAACGCAACACAAATCTAAATCAATCAGTCTCCAATATAAATATTGAACACAGATGAAAATAAAAGAAAATAGGAATGATGGTTAAATCCAACTTGGAAAATTCATAAAAAAAGAAGAAGGAAAAAATGGTTAAACGAATTCCTCTCAGACAAATGCCTCGAATTATCCTCACGATTTAAAAGAATGGATTTCAGACTCGTCATCTTAGTTTGTTCATCACAGAGGAAAACAAAAACACAACAATACAATCAATGATGATTTATCTGAAAAAAATGAAGAAAATAAAAGTGAAAGTATATATCAAATATTGAAGAAGAATGATTGATCTATAATTATATCATATCATAGAGATAATCGATTGATTTCTGCATCTATAGTGTTAAAAAAGGGTGAGATGCAACAACCTGAGGAACCAGTTTGTACTTATAGGCATGAGTTACTTTAGGGTTTAGATTTTGGGCTTTCTATTATGAATCATTTGGGCTGGGATTTGGTAGCCCAACTTGGTCCAAGTGGCTTGTCTTGCCCAATTATCTAGCCAACAACTATTTTCAAGAAGGGAAAATTACATAACTTTCTTAATTATAAACCAAATTTGAAGTCAAATATATTGGATCTTTAAAAATAACCTAAAATAAAGATTTATTTATTTATTTCCCTAATTTACTCATTTGTTGGAAATCAGCTCACATCTCCATCTAATTCTCTCTTTCCGTTTATCGCCCAATCTCTCTCTCTCTCTATATATAAATTATAATAAAGGATAGTAGTTTGCAATGTGGTTAAGTCAACTGGCAAACTAATGAAATGTCACTTGCCAATTTTAAGATTAATTTAATAAATATTATTAGAAAAATTTGAATTTAAAGTATTTGAAATTGAAAATACATTAAGCTTTTTATTTTTGTTCAATAAAAATTAGCTTAAAATAGAAACACTTAAACACAAGAATTCTAAATGAATTCTTACTATTTCTTTACTTATCCATTTCAAATGCTATAAAAATATAAAATAAAATAATAGCAATAATAATAATAACAATAAAAAAAATAAAAAAAACAAACAAAAGAAGGAGAAGAAGAAGAAAAATATAAACGAAAAAAAAAAAAAGACAAATACGTAGGGGAAAAAATTCAAAGTATAAACAATTTTAAATCATTATATTTTTAAAAAAAAGATATTGACTCAAAAATACAAATCCCCAAGTAAAGTGTAGTTCTTAGTGAAGCTTTTTGTTTTAAAAAAATTAGTTTAAAATAGAAACTCATAGATAAAAGAACTCTAAATGAATTCTTACTATTTCATTATTTATCCTTTTCAAATATTATAAAAATATAAAAATAAAATAATATTAGTAATAATAAAAATAAGAACTACTACTACAACAACATAAAGTTTTAAAATCCTACCAAAATTCAAGTTCTCTAAATTTGTCAACTTAAAGTTCTAAAATCGTACAATAATTCAAGATTTCTAAAATTCACAACTTAAAGTTCTAAAATCTTACAATAATTCAAGATTTCTAAAATCCTACAATAATTCAAAATTTCTAAAGTTCACAACTTAAAGTTCTAAAATCCTACAATAATTCAAGATTTTTAAAGTTTACCACCTAAAGTTCTAAAATCATACAATAATTCAAGATTTTTAAAGTTCACAACCTAAAGTTCTAAAATCCTACAAAAAATAGAGATTTCTAAAGTTCACAACTTCAAGTTCAAAAATCCTACAATAATTCAAGATTTCTAAAGTTCACAACCTAAAGTTCTAAAATCCTACAATAATTCAAGATTTCTAAAGTTCACAACCTAAAGTCTGAAATCCTACAAAAATCCAAGTTCATATCTAATTTCTAAAATTAGTTCAATATAAACTTCAAATTCAAGACTTTCTAAGTTCAAGAATTCAAGTAAGCTAATTTCAACTTTCATATACTATCCAATATTTTTCTAACTACAAAGTAGTCAAACTTTCTTGTACAATCTAATATTTTTCTAACTTTAACTTTCAAACTTACTAAATTCAAGAATTTCTAAGTTGAAAAATTCAACTAATCTCATTTCAATTGTTATATACTATTCAATATGTTTCTAACTTCAACTTTCAAACATACTAAATTCAAGAATTTCAAAGTTGAAAAATTCAACTAATCTAACTTCTAACTTCTAATTATTTGTTAGTTCTAACTTCTAATTATTTGTTAGTTCTAACTTCTATTTATTTATTAGTTCTAACTTCTAATACTCAATTCACAATCATATTTAAAAATCTCCAATTTAAAAAAAAATCCTCATTTCTCTCCCTATCTAACAATAACCAAATATACAAATTAACAAATGCATAACACAATTCAACAAACTAAAAAAACATACTAATTAACAAATCAAATATAATTACTAGAATTGAAAAAAAAAAACTAAGAGAAAATGGTCAATTGCCCCCCCAATCTATTATCGGATTTCCAACTACACACTTAAACTTTACGGGGTCCTACATCCCCTCAACTGTTTAAAACTGAACATCTCCCTAAATGCTTATGTGGCGAAGTGAATGTATTTCACTCTCCCTGAGAGAGTGAGCACTGGAAAAAAATATTAAAACTTTTTTTTAGTATATATATATATATATATTTATTTTTTTCCTTATTCTTTTCTTTCTTCTTCATAGAAATCTCTTTCCTTCTTTCACTACTAAAAAAACAGTGAATACCGACCTAAAAATTTCCGACCTCAAATGGAGGTCGGTAATTTCCGACCTCCGGAGGTCGGTATTTACAACTAGTCGGTTTTTATGCAAAATAAAGCGGGAAAACC
>JAJOOO010019109.1:0-26863 GCA_029582685.1 Solanum piurae | reverse complement strand
TGAATAACTGAAATATCTGACCTAGCATGTGTAATTCAAGAACTAAAGAAATACATAGCTAGGGTTCTGGAATTCATGCAATAAACTGAGTACAAACATGATAATCTGATTTGGAATATTTAAATAACTAATTCATGATGATCTGTTAAAATTCTAGAAACCGTAGGTTTTTTCATAATAATGGAATCAAGAATTTAACTGAAAACTAAGGACCTAATGAGTGAAAGGAACCCACTAGTAAAATCCCACATACCTGGTGATGAATTCCACGGAGAAATCTTTCGATTTTGGGGCTGGAACTGATGGAACCTTGCTGCGTTCTTGAACTAGGGTTCTTGACTTCTCTTCTCCTCTTACGCTCTAATTTTCCTAAGTTTGATTAATGATTTGACTTAGGTAAGTTCTAGTTATGTTTCAAGGCTTAAACTGACTAAAATCTCATGATTTAGGGTTTAAACGACGTATCTTAGGGGTTAAACGAAATAGGAAAAGACCAAAAGACCCTTGATTTAATTGTTGTCGGAGTGATCGACGGATTGGACTGACGGGCCGTCATTCAATCGACGGTCCGTCGATTGAGTCCGTGAGTCAAGCTTGCTCGACAGGCCTTCACTAAAATGAGCATAACTTTTTACTCGAAGGTCAAATTTTAGAAAACTCGGTGGCGTTGGAAAGAGGATTCAATTATCTATCATATCATAGGTCACGGGACACATAATTACTTTTGTGCTAAAATTAATGACCATCTGAAGTTTACCCAAACAATAACTTCATCTAACTGGCTGCTGACCCTCATCTACGGTCAGACCTACGGATCGTGGATCGAACAACGGTCCGTGCTGGTCGACCGTAGTTTGTGTCAGAGTCTGGGTAAGGGAGTCTTGATCCACGGACACAGACCACGGACCGTGGTCTGACCTACGGACCGTGGTCTGACCTACGGACCGTGGGTCTGTTCGTGGGTCGAGACTTAGCCGATTTTCTGATCTAGGTTGAAGTGTCCATCTACGGACCACCAGCACGAACCGTAAGTCATCCAACGGTCCATAGGTGGTGCCCGTAGCTTCTGATTTTCTGAATTTTTTTTCTAGGTCTGATTTCTGAGGTGTTACATGTCGATAAGCTGGCTGATCATCCCTACTTCACAAGATCTAAGGCTCCTAAAGATTCCTTCCCCAGTCAAAACTCATAGAAGGGAAAAGCAGTGATGGGTGATAACAATGAAGAGACTGGCCTTACTGATGTTGTCGTGGCTCAGCCCGTCATTGCTGATCAGAACAAACTAATTATGCAGTTGATGCAGCAGATCACCAAAATGAGGGTCGAAATGCAGAGAAGGCAAGATATGCCTAATCCGGGTTTTGCTTTCAATGCTCCAGCAGACGGATGACCTCCACTTCACTTTCCTCCTTCAAACGCGGAACAGGCTCAAAACCCACCCTTAGGTCCCGCTCAGAATCCCTCAATCATCGACTTAACCACCCAAAATCCCCATTATGCCTCCGCCTCTTACTAAACACCACCTCATCCTCAAAGTACCAACCCCCAAGCGCCACTCCCTCCTCAAAATGCCAACCTTCAAGCTTGTCCGCCCACTTAAAACCAAAATGTTAGCTGCCTGCACACTTCCCTCCACCACCAAAATCACTATACCATCCCCCATACTTTCCCTCAAAACTATCAAGCCTCTCAAAATGCCCAGAGTCCCTTCATTGCTCCACCCCTACCTCAAAAAGCCACTTTCCAAATCCCGATCCCCAATGAGCACGACACCAATGGTTTTGAGCTCGACCAATATGAGAAGCGAGAGAGAGAGAGTGGAGGTCAAAGGAAGAGGCCGTCAAGCTGGATATGAAGGAAGAGATCTGAAAGGCCATGAAAGAGTTGCAGTGTATTCCTGAAGTCGTCAATTTGAGTTATGAGGATCTATGCATTCATTCGAATTTGGACCTCCCGGAAGGGTTCAAGGTGCCAAAATTCGACGTTTTTAGAGGAATAGGGAACCCCTTAGCGCACATGAGGGCTTACTGTGACCAGCTCGTGGGAGTTGGAAGATATGAAGCTTTACTGTTGCGACTTTTTAGCCGAAGTCTGAGTGGAGAGGCTTTGGAATGGTTTACATCTCATGAAACAAGACAGTGGCCCAACTGGAATGCTTTGGCCAAGGATTTTATCGAACGATTCGCCTACAACGTGGAGATCGTTCCTAATCGTTATTCCTTAGAAAAAATAAAGCAGAAATCAAATGAAAGTTACAGAGAATTTGCATACAGATGGAGAAAGGAGGCAGCTAGAGTTCGACCTCCTATGTCTGAGAAGGAAATTGTCGAAGTATTTGTGCGAGTTCAAGAGCCCGAATATTATGATAGAATTATATTGCTCGTTGGAGTAAATTTTGTTGAGATAGTCAAAGTAGGTGAGACTATCGAAGACAGATTAAGAACTGAGAAGATTGCCCGTGTTGCCTCCCCGCCCGGATCCTCGGGTTTGTTGAAGAAGAAAAGAGAAGACGTGTCTTCTATCTCTTATGAGGGGAAGAAGATCCCAAGGAAATCCTCATCATAGCAAGGTCGTTCTCGATCTTCACAGAGTTCGTTCCTGACTTGCTATGCACATGCTGATTACCAAAATACCCCTTCCCCCAGTTATCAAAATACCCCTCCCTCCAATTATATCAAAATACTCCCCCTCCAGTTTACCAGACTCCACCTCATCACTACCGGAATGTTGCCTCCAACTGTGCTAACGTTCAGGAAAATTACCAAACTCCTCCCCTAGTGTACCAAACCCCAGCTCCACTTTACCAAAATACCCCCTCGAACTACCAAGCTCCACAACCAAATTACCAAACCAACTCATATCCCATATATCAAGCCCCTCGTCCAAATGCTCCAAATTATTATCAAATGCCTCCTCCTCAACAAGGCAATTATGATTCCCCCCGTCCTAGATTTGAGAAGAAGCCCGCTAATTTTCACTCCTCTCATTGAAAGCCGAACAAAGTTGTTCGAGCGATTAACTGCGGCATTATATATTAGTCCAGTGGGGCCCAAGCCGATTGACACTAGCTCAAAGTTTTTACAGACCTGATCAGTGGTGTGCATATCACTCTAACGATGTTGAACATGATACCGAGGACTGTATCAACCTAAAGCATACAAGATCCAAGACCTGATTGACCAAAAAGTGGTCTCTCTCCAGACGATCGCGCCTAATGTCAATAGTAATCCTTTGCCAAATCATGGAGGTGTCACTATCAATATGATAGAGATAGATGAGGATTGGTGCGTGATAAAGGCAATAGTTCTGATCGCTCCTGATGAACTGAAAAGGGCTGTAGCATCGTTGAGCATTAGAGAGAAGAAAGAATTTGTGATTATGACACCAGAGAAGGTTGTTGCCTTGGTGCCACGAGAAACTCTTGTCCGACCGAAGTTTGTGATTGAAACGGCTGTTACCCAGGGTATGACCAGATCCTACAGGTGCTACACACTAGAAGAACTAGTCCAGGGAGTACAAAAAAAAGATCAGTCTAAAAGGCCAATTAGTGAAGCCAAAGCAAAAGAGTTATAGAGAAAATTGCAGTCGAAAGACTATTCGATTGTGAAGCATCTAGAAAAGACGTCGGCTCAGATTTCTGTGTGGGCTTTATTGATGAGTTTGCAGTTGCATATGCAAGCTTTGATGAAGGCTCTGGATGACACTTATGTGCCCGTGGGCACCAATAGTGACAATCTAGCAGCCATGATAAACCAGGTCATTCGAGGGAACCAAATCAGTTTTTGTGACGAAGAGCTGCCCTTTGAAGGCATGATGCACAACAAAGCTCTGCACGTCACCATTATGTGTCGAGACAAGATGATAAATCACGTCTTGGTTGATGACGGATCCGGTCTTAATATTTGCCCACTTTCGATTCTGAGGCAACTGAAATTCGACCTGGGAAAGCTTCACCTGAACCAAGTCAATGTGAGATCTTTTGATGGAGTGCAAAGAGAAATATTGGGTGCGGTTAACTTGGATATTCAGGTGGGTCCTGTGTAATTTAACGTGGAGTTCCTGGTGTTGGATATCTACACCAGTTACAATTTGCTTTTGGGAAGACCGTTTATCCACATGGCTGGGGCTGTGCCGTCTACCCTTCACCAACTAATGAAATTTGTTTGGAAGGACCAGGAATTGGTCATTTATGATGAAGGGATCCATTCCAATAGGTATGCACCGATCATTGATGATGTCTCTCGAGGTTGTGATTTCTACACGGTGAAGCTGGTAAATGCCACCGGTGATGGCTTGGCTCCACAACCTCCTATGCCTTCTGTGTACAAGATAATTGTTATTGTTATGCTCCTGAGTGGTTTCAAACTAGGTTTCGGATTGGGGAAGCATTTTCAAGGAATTGTCGAGCCTATCCAAATCCCCACCAAAGAAGCAAATTTTGGTTTGGGGTATGTTCCAATAGATGACGAAGTAGAGATGAAGAACAATAGTGTTGATCAAGCATTGTCTAGGCCAATTCCTCATCTGTACCAGTCATTCCCGGTGCGAGGATATTTCAATGATGATGGTCTCGGGGAAGGAATCTGGGGCCTTTTTGAGGAGATTGATGCGGTCATCGAGGAAGAGGCTGGGACATCGGGCATCCGTTATGCAGAACTTGAGGAGCGATTGTAAAATTGAACCTCCATACTACTCCTAATTTCTCGCTCATTTGGGTAGAAAATACACGTGTTTTATTTGTTTTTAAAATTGGTGGTAGTCCGGAAGAGGCCCGAGACCCACCCTTTATGCAATTTTTACTTGTATGAAGTTTTTAAATTCCCTTGTGATGTTTAAAAAGGCGAATGGCCCTAAGCCATGACCAAAGTTTGTGCTTGTTTTTCATTTTAAATGAAAGCCTCTTTATCAAAATTTTGTTTACTTATCTGTTTACATTTTACTTTTCTGACTTTGTTTGTTTATAATTTCAATAATATTAATTAAAACCTGCCAATGTCATGTCATGTCATGAACCGAATGAACGAAATGAGGTAGGTGATGACGAATGCGAGGAATATAGAGAAGAAATGAGGTACCTGAACATGTTGCTGAAGAGTTCTGATAATTTGAGAATCAACACAAGCCAAATCTTGAAGAAACTGAGACTGTGAATCTCGGAGATGAGAAATGTGTCAAGGAAGTCAGAATCAATGCCCATATGACCGAAGCTCAAAGAACGGACCTGGTCTGCCTGCTTAGAGAATACATTGACGTATTTGCCTGGTCTTACAAAGATATGTCGGGGCTGAGTACGAATATGGTGTCCCACAAGTTACCGATTAATCCAGATTTTAGTCCAGTAAAATAAAAGACTCACAAGTTCAAGCCTGAGTTGAGTTTAAAGATCAAAGATGCAGTCACAATATCCGATTTGGTTAGCCAACGTTGTTCCGGTTGCCAAGAAAGATGAAAAAATCAGAATTTGTGTTGACTACAGAGATCTCAACAAAGCCAGCCCGAAATATAATTTTCCATTGCCAAACATTCGCATTCTCATTGATAACTGTGCTTAGCATGAGATGCAGTCGTTTGTGGATTGTTATGCGGGCTATCACCAGATCCCGATGGATGAAGAAGATGCAGAAAATACAGTTTTCATCACGCCTTGGGGTGTATATCATTATCGGGTGATGCCTTTTGGTCTCAAAAATGCCAGTGCCACTTATATGAGGGCTATGACAACCATCTTTCATGATATGATTCACAAGGAGATTGAGGTATATGTAGATGATGTCATAATCAAATCCCGCGAGAGTTCAGATCACTTGACTCATTGAGAAAGTTCTTTGATCGCCTGCGCCGATACAATTTTAAGTTAAATCCTGCCAAATGTTCTTTTAGAGTGCCAGCTGACAAGCTGTTGGGATTTATAGTACGCAGGAGGGGCATTGAGCTTGACCCTTCCAAGATCAAGGCGATCCAAAAATTACCTCCTCCGAAGACCAAGAAAGAGGTGATGAGTTTTCTGGGAAGGTTGAACTACATCAGTCGGTTCATAGCTCGATCCACCATGGTGTGTGAGCCCATGTTCAAGTTGTTGAAAAAATATCTCTTGACCAAGTGGACCGAAGAATGTCAAACTGTTTTTTATGCCATCAAGAACTATTTGTCCAATCCACCGGTGTTAGTTCCTCCGCGAGAAGGGAGTCCGTTGTTACTGTATCTGTCTGTCTCGGATAATGCATTTGGATGCGTGCTTGGTCAACATAATGAAACTGGGAAAAAGGGCGAGCCATTTATTACTTGAGTAAGAAATTCACTCCATATGAGGCTCGTTACACTCTTTTGGACAGGACATGTTGTGTTTTAACCGGGATTGCTCAGAAATTGAGACATTATTTGTCTTCTTATACCACATACCTTATTTCCAGAATGGACCCATTGAAGTATATTTTTCAGAAAGCAATGCCGACCGGGAAGTTGGCTAAATGAAAAATGCTTTTGAGTGAGTTCGATATTGTGTATGTGACTCAGAAGGTGATAAAAGCACAAGCCTTGGCTAATCACCTTGCGGAGAATCCGGTTGATGAAGAGTACTTATTTTCCCGATGAGGAAGTAGCATTTGTGGGTGAAGATATTTCTGAAACTTACCCTGGTTGGAGAGTATTCTTTGATGGAGCGGCAAATCACCAAGGGAAAGGTATCAGAGCGGTCTTAGTGTCTGAATCTGGTCAGCACTATCCTATGGCGGCTAAACTCCGATTTGATTGTACGAACAACATGGCAGAATACGAAACTTGTATCCTTGGTTTGAAGATGGCCATCGACATGAATGTTCATGAGCTCCTGGTTATTGGAGATTCAGATCTGTTGATTCACCAGGTTCAAGGAGAATGGGTCGTGAAGAACCCAAAGATCATGTCGTATGTACAGAAGTTGTGCAAGAAATTTCGCAAGAATTCAGGCACACTCCCAGGACACAAAATGAGTTGGCCGATGCTCTTGCCACCATCTCATCAATGATTAAACATCCAGATACAAGTTATATTTATCCAGTGGATATAGAGGTAAAAGAGCAGCATGTCCATTGTTCACATATTGAAGTGGAACCATATGGTTTGCCTTGGAATTGTGACATCAAGAAATATTTGGAGACCGGAGCTTATCCCGAGAATGCAACGTTCAACCAGAAGAAATCAATACGTCGTGTGGCTAACAATTTCTTTCCAAGTGGGGAAATCCGCTTTATAGAAGGACTCCAGATCTAGGTCTTCTCAGATGTGTTGATGCTAATGAGGCTGCAAAGCTTCTAAAACAGATGCATGCCGGAGTTTGTGGTACTCACATGAATCGGCTTACTTTGGCGAGGAAGATCCTTCGAGCTGGTTATTTTTGGATGACTATGGAGCATGATTGTTGCAAGTTTGTGCAGAAATGTCATAAATGTCAAGTGCATGGTGATTTGATTAGAGTACCGCCTCACGAACTCATTGCTATGAGTTCACCTTGGCCGTTTGTAGCTTGGGGCATGGATGTCATTGGTCCAATAGAGCAGTCGCCTCCAACAGACACAAATTCATTTTGGTTGCCATTGACTACTTCACCAAGTGGGTGGAAGCAGCTTTGTAAAAGTCGGTAACCAAGAAAGTGGTAGCTGATTTTGTCCGTGACAATTTGATATGTAGATTTGGTGTACCAGAATCCATCATTACTGATAATGGAGCGAATCTCGACAATGATGAGAGAGATATGCGAACAATTCAAGATTACTCATCAAAATTCGACCACTTATCGTCCCCAAATGAATGGAGTTGTAGAAGCTGCCAACAAGAACATAAAGAAGATTCTGAGAAAAATGATTGAAAATCACAGAGGTTGGCATGAGATGTTGCCATATGCTTAATTGGGTTACCGAACGACTATCAGAACATCAGTTGGAGCTGCTCCATACTTGCTAGTATATGGAAAAAAAGCAGTTATACCTGTCGAGGTCGAAATACCCTCATTAAGAATCATCCAAGAAGCAAAATTGAGTGATGCTGAATGGGTTCGCGCGGATTGATCAGTTAACAATGATTGATGAAAACATAATGGTTGCTATTTGTCATGGACAACTGTATCGACAGAGAATGATTCGTGCTTTCCACAAGAAAGTAAGAGCCATGTTATTCAAAATCGGTTAGTTAGTTCTCAAACGTATTTTCCTTCATCAGGATGAGTACAAATGGAAATTTGCATCAAATTGGCAAGGGCCCTACATAGTTCGCAAAGTGTTATCCGGAAGCGTCTTGGTCCTGTCGGAGATAAATGGCACCGAATGGCCAAAACCGATCAGCTCAGATGCTGTCAAGAGATACTATGTGTGAAATTTCAGTTTGTATTTCAGTCATTTCTTTGTAATTGTCTTATTTGCTTGTAATCACTTTGTTTAGAACTTTATCCCTTTTTGTAATGAACTATGTCTGAACTGAATTCTCAAGAATGAGATACGTAGGCGGCCTGTGTTGACCTCGGTCACCCCTCTATCCCTTTTAATGTTTTCTTTAGTATCTGAACTACATTCGACGTGCATTCTCAAGAATGAGATACGTAGGCGGCCTATGTTGGCCTCAGTCGGTTTCTTTGTAATTTTCTTATTTTTGTTATTCCTCGAGAGGGGGAACTACGTTTGACCTAATTTCTGCCTCAATGGGATACGTAGGCGCCACAACGGCTCGATTATATTTTCCGTAAGATTTCTATTTCATTTCACAATAGAAACCGGGACAGAATTATTGAAAGGGATTTAAAAATCTCGTGAAGAAGACCTTTTCAACAAGTCGAGACTAATACGACATCGAGATCCGCAACTGGGACATAATTTTTGAGATTATCTCAAAAACTCATCATTTGATCATTAACAGTTCGGTATGCGCCAAGACAGTTAACTAGGACAGAAAATTTTGAGGAAGACCTCAAAAATTTCAATAAGGTTCATCGGAAGTATGTAACAACTTTGAACACTTCCCAGCAAATAATCAAATAGACCTCGAAGCATCAACTTCAAAGGCGTTCGCTAAAAGCTCGACGTGACATTACACTTGGCAATGACCTTTTTCAAATATTACTTTTTGAAAAAAAAAACCTATTTTCCTTAAAACTTTCCTTTCATGTTTCAATTATTTGTCTTTGCATAAAAATAATTTGTCCAATCTATCAAGAGGCGGGAGATCATAGAAATCAACCGGAGATAACAAGACAAGGAGCAGACAACAGAAGAGATCGACACAGATCGGTTCATTTTTAAACTAACAATTTTTCTGTGGATGCAGGTCTATACGTTTACCTCAAAATCAACATATTATTCCATTGAATGAATATAGAGAAGTCAAAAGGGGGAAGGAACAAATGAATATGAGTAGCATTACTTTATTCAAGAATTGGGAATATGAGTAGCATTACTTTATTCAAATTCTCAGCAAAGCAAGGTTCATAACGAACATTGCAGCTATGTTCGGAGATGGAACAAACGAAAACCACGAAAAAGGCAATATTATTATTTTCCAGCAACTAAAGAAACTTGGAAGACATTTATCTGCATTATATTATCAGATATGATAATATTCTTACCCTGAAGGTTATTTATATTGTATTGTCGAATGAGACGATACCACTACTCGGAGAGTCATTTATATCGTATTGTCAAATGAGATGATACCACTACTTCGAGGGTCATTTTTATTTATATTGTCGATTGAGACGATACCGCCATCCAAAATATACCCAGAAGATCACCTATGTTGCTTGGTGAAGCATTATCTTCGTTCGGTATCAGAGAGGCATCATCAAAAGATTCATGCATTGCAAGGGAAGAGATTCATGCATTGCGGAAAAAATGTCATGCATTGCGAGAAAGATGTCATGCATCGCGGAAAAGAGGCATGCATAGCAAGGGAAAGAAATCATGCATTGCAAGAGAAAGAAAACATGCATTGCAAGAGAAAGAAGTCATGCATAGTAAGAGAAAGAGGTCATGCATAGCAAGAGAAGTCATGCATCACAAGAGAAAGATTCATGTATAGCAAGAGAAAGAGTCATACGTCATAAGAAAAGGATCCATGCTTGTCAAGAGAAGGAGCCATGCATTGCAAGAGAAAAGAGTCATGCATCGCAAGAGAAATGAGTCATACATCGCAAGAGAAAGAGTTATGCATCGCAGGGAAGGAAACCATGCGTCACAAGAAAATAAACATCGACTGCATCATTTTCATTTGCAAGAACAATATCAAGAGAACTATCAACATATTACATCAACCTATTTTATTACTTCGACATCAAAGAAAGAGTACATTGAAGATTATATTGAAAATATAATCCACAAACTTTATTTGCTTTACGTCAAACTGGAGGAAGTTGACGTCAAGCATCCAAGGAGAACAATTAAGTGTCAACGCGATAAAAGACACCATCTCCCCATTTGAATTGCATTTTATGCTAATGAGTTTTATCTCAGTCTTATCCGAGAGCATCCCAAGAGGATGAATTCTCAAACAAACCACAGGTGCGGACGACATAAAAAAGGATGCAACACAACGTGGAACCTTTTCTTAGCAGCAAACTGGACATAGTCCAAAGAGGAGTGCCAAACTCTTAGGCGCGAGCTGAGGAGCGACTTCCACCACAATAAAATCACACCCCTATCAGAAGGCATGTGGGTTTTTCTTAGATTTATCAGTTCCAGTTTCACATACGGAAAATTTTGGGTTCACCGGAAGCAACTTTCCAATTCGAGTGACAATGCACCGAGAGCCTTGGAAATTATGTCCATGTAAGTTCTTATTTATGGGTGTGAAGCGCACCACATTCATGGCTAAGAGGTTGCAAACCTCTTTTTCATACTCGATTTACCTTGTCACTCGTCCTGAACCGAAGGATATCCTAGCATAAGAGATTTTCTTTTCAACCAATCGAGTCGAACTACAAGCAACCTGATTTCCTAAGTTGAGAAATGTGTAGGCGGGATCAATGTTTAAAACTCGGCTGTATTCCCACACACTTTTAAATCCTATTCTCGAGCATTCCGATCTCTTCATAATTCGATATCCGGATGACTTATAAATTCTTTCAGAATCGTGCGTTAAATCAAATCATAGCGAACTACAAGTGACCTGAATTTTCATATAGCTTGAGATATGTAGAAAACTCATTTCTGGTGTTCGGCCATAATTCCTAAAGTCCGTACTAAAAACCCTTTTCAGAAAGGATGAATATGTGGTCGGTCAAAATTGAATTAGTAAATTTCATTTTCCTTGAATTTCTTTCATCAATCCAAGTCAAACGAGGAACAGTTGTTGACACCGAATTTTGACCCTCCACAATACAAATTAGTTTCTGAACTTCTTAATTTTCAAACTATTTAGAATAATTAGTTTATAGAATTCAAATATTTTTCAAATTATTTTAAAAGTAATTTTTATCATTTCTTAATAATTTTCTGATAAATTTAAATATTAAATATGTATATTTTACAAATGTGTATATGATTATGTCATTTTATGAATATCCAAAAAATCGACTCAAAAAGGTTTTAGTTTTTACTTAAATACTTTATTAACTTAATTTTGTCTAAATTGTTAGTTTATATTTTGATTCTTTAGTTTTATTTAGCAAATTATTTTGTTTCGTTAAAATTAAGAAGCACCTTAGTTAATTATATCAATTTGTCTTATTTGAATTAATAGCCGAACTTATCCTAATTAATTCAGTTTGACTACATTTTAATTTCCATTTGGCTATAACATAAATCTCTGTGGCCAAAGCTCAAATTCAATGTTCCTCCAACCAATTCCATTCTTCCAACAACCCACCATTTTACAATATTCCCAGCAGCCCATTTCGACCAGTCGACCCAACCCAATTCTTCTCCTAAAGACCCAACCCAGCCTACCTTTTCTCCTAAAAGAACCCAAAAATCCAATGTTAACTTAGTAGCAGCAGTAGCACGCGTCAAACATCAGCGAGAAAAGCGACAGACATCGACGACGACAAATTCCAGCGGTCCAACGTCCCTATCCGCATTAATATCGTAGCAGCAGACAACATGCACATATTTTCTCCCATTTTCTCTTCTGGAATGGATTGAAATCACAAAGAAAATGTGTCTTCCCCAAATCGGTGAAAGAGTTTTGGGGATTTTGAATTCGAAATGGGCCTTGAATTAGGATTTCATCCATTCCCCCCCCCCAATTCCGAACCCTAGAATTCTTCTATATATTCTCCCTTCTTTTTTATTGTTGCGGGTAGGCGGGGATACTGTTCTTTGAGAAAAAGTAGTGAGAATAGTTTAAGCAAAGGTTATAAAAATATTAAGGGAAATATACTCGAAAAGGCAGAGGGGAGCTAGTTTCAGCTTGATTCCGTTTGTGATTGTGTGGTGGAATTCGCTGTTGTCCTCTTACTTGTCCTGTCCTTGTTTTGCTGCCCCGTGAAAGGTAAACCTTATTTCAGTTCATCTCTTTCTATTTCTCAAGCAGTTTGAAATGCTGAAATTTGGGAGTGTTGTTGACTTGTTATTCACTTCAAGGGCAGTAGTGAGCTTCGTTTCGTTTATTTGAGTGTTTCTTTGGTTTGTATGACTTAACGCATGTCGTACGAAGTTGAGTTAGTTTCTTTCTCTTTTATTGATGCGTAGCATCTATGGTGAATCATGCTTCCGTTTGAAGCAAGGAATCACTTTGTATGAGTTTGTATTAATTTGAATGTTTTTGCCGCCTTATTCTCTCCTCCGAGTTGTTTATTCTTGGACTGAATGTCCTGGTCCGTTTTTAGCATCTTGGGTCTCTAAAATCTTGTTTTCTTATACCATTGGTTGTTGATCTTTCGTTAGACTTCATGTCCAGTATTTTTCAATGAGTCCGATTTGTTTGAATTGAGTAGAATAAGCAGGCGAACTAGTTATTTCAAGTCAACGGAATGTTCGTTTTGTGTTGGACTGTTTATTTTTTCTCTCTACTCTCATAAGCTCACTGACCACAAGTATCTTTTTCTCTTTGTGTGTTGAAGCATGCTAGAACTGATTCATCATGTATGCATCTAGGTTGCTCTCGATTTAATGACATTTGGGTTGTTTTGAGATGTTGGTTATCTCCTTTTTCGTTCTCTGTTGTTTGCGATTTCGCATTTTATTGTCTTCTTTCGCTGGAATAACTGACGACAACATCATTTTTTACATAAAAAAGGTATTTATTTTAGGATAAGTATGACTATCAAGTCAGAATTTGGTGAAAAGTTTTAGTCGATTGGTTTATATCCAAGTAATATATTGTCTACCTTTTTTTTTAAGTGAATGCATCGATGTGTGAATTTTGTGTTAAAGTTTATTGATATATCTTGTTGCCTTTGTTGTCCTTTTGTCATTAATTGCTAGGAATAAAATTGTTTTGACTATTTGGGTTGATTAGTTGAGAATTGCATTTCCTTATTCCTTTACTGTTAAGAAGAAGTATATCAGTTGTGTCTTCCTTTAATCTGTTGTTGGGTTTGTTTAGTAAAAATGTAATAAGTCTTATTTGTGCTCTCCGAAGAGTGTATGGAAATGCCCCTTCAGTGTCATGCATAATTAATTCGGTTAATGTGTTCTACTCATATTTTAGAGCAAAATCCTTTTTCGAATCTTGATGTATTTAAGTAGTAATTTTATGCTTGAGTCCTGCTGTTTCCAATTAGATTGAGGTTATATTAGATCATTTGACTTAATTGATTTATTAATTATTCTCTTTCGTTTCTTTGCATGAACCTTTGAGTGAGTCCATCAGACTCCTTCGTTTATCCGTGCATTTTTGTTTTGAGTCATAGAGGCTCAAATCCTTCCTTTCGAGTCGGCCAACCATTGGAATCGAGGAAACATCCCCAAAAAATTGACGACTAGGAATTGGAGCTAATTCGAGATCGTATACACTAGGTGTATACCAAAATTGAGAAATGGGCTCGAAGGCCTCTAAATTTCAAAATTGTATTTTGTTACTTTTGGGCCCAAGTCCACTTATCTATTATCTTGCTAGAATTTAGGACAGGTGAAAATTGGGCCTAAGGCCTAAATAATATCTTATTTTATGTTAGTTTAGGACAGGTGCAAGTGATTCAAATGGGCCAAAGGCCCAAAACAAAAATGGGCTCAAATACTAGCCCAGGTTGACAGGAAAACCATATTTGGGCCCAAGTCTCTCTCTTTATTTATTGTGTTTGTTCATTTGTGAATAATTGCTATTGATTTCAAGGTTTCAAACATTCATACCCCCCAGAAGACACTCATTTTGAATTAACCGCTTAACTAAATTATTCATTTTTCACTTGACTTAAAAGATAACTCTGCTAAAGATCCCACCTAAGTAATATCCCCCCATTTTTCCTCTTTTAAAATGACCTAAACTATAAAAATTGCTCAATTCAAATTAAGTTAATTTTTGGTCAAATGATTAATTACCAGATAACCGTATATTAACGGGCATTTCGGGTGCTTTCAAACCCTTCCCGAAATGCTAATAAGAACCCCGAACTCCTTTTAAGTTTTCATTAAATTTTCTGTTTTAGTCTTTTGAAAATAATAGTTTTCTTAATTTTACTTTAAAAATTAAGTGGCGACTCTTAAAACCAGTCTAATAATCATTTTTAAATAAAACACTTATAACCCAGAACAATCCCAGCGAAAACCATTCAAGAACTATCAATTTACTCAACCCCTTAACAACATTTTCGCGTCAAGAACTCAACCAAACATCCAAAATTCAAGAACGAATAACAATACTTTAAGAAACTCATCAAAAACTTAATTTCTCAATCTTTATTGATGAATTTGATAATGTAATACATGATTGACATGTGGGTGAACGAACCCAACATTATGGAAACTTACATACCTTAATTTGGCTAAACAAATCCTCGATTCGCAATATATATTGATGTTCTTTCTTTTTCTCCTCTTTTTCTCTTCTTGAACTCCCTTCTAACACCCTAAGCGTAAGGAAAATATCAAAATACCCCTAACTAATTTGAGTAACTTTCCTTAACTCAACATGCTAACTTCAAATGGAAATATCTCCCTCATCCGAACTCGGAACTTAGAAAACTCGGTGGCGTTGGAAAGAGAATTCCAAGACCTTTCATTTCATATCTTATGGGCCACCTAACTCATCATGTACTGAAAGTTATGATTGTTTGAATTTGACCCAAAACTCGCAACTTAAGCATAACTTGTAAAATTCCAGATTTGGCTCTTTCCAAATTAGTTCTTTCTAAATTTATCTCTTTGAAATACCGAGGTGTTACAATATCTCTCCTTTGGGAAAATTCATCCTCGAATGAGATTACTCTAAGTAGACTAAAGGTGGTAACATCTAACACCCAACTCAAACACTCAACATGAAATTTAACACAATATTTCAACTTAAAAAGTACCAAGAAAAGGATTAGTACCTTGATTTGGTTCTCCGGACTCAAAGAGATGTGGGTATCTCTTCTTCATATCCTCCTCAGCCTCCCAAGTAGCTTCCTCAACAAACTTATTTCTCCACAAGACCTTGACTGATGCTACCTCCTTGATTCTCAACTTGCGAACCTGACGATCCAGAATCTGAACGGGAATCTCCTCATGAGATAAGGCATCTTTAATACCAATATTTTCAGTAGGTATAATAAGTGAAGGATCACCCATACACTTCTTCAACATTGCGATGTTAAACACCAGATGGACTGCTACTAATTCTGACGGTAGCTCCAACTTATAGGCTACATTGCCAATCATCTTGGATATCCTGTAAGGACCAATATACCGGAGACTGAGTTTCATCTTCTTACCAAATCTCATAACACCCTCCATGGGTGACACCTTCAAGAAAATCCAATCATCCACCTCAAACTCTAAGTCTCTTCTTCTAACATCAGTATAGGATTTCTGACGACTCTGCGTTGTTTTCAACCTTTCTTGAATAGTCTTCACCTTCTCCATATCTTGATGAACTAAGTATGGTCCTATCAACCCAACTTCACCAACCTCAAACCATCCAATAAGATATCTATATCTTCTCCCATAAAGAGCCTTATAGAGAGTCATTTGGTTGCTAGAGTGATCACTGTTGTCATAACTAAACTCTATTAAAGGTAAGTGATCATCCCAACTACCCTTGAAATCGATCACACACGCCCTCAACATATCCTCTAAAGTCTGAATTGTACGCTCTGCTTGACCATCAGTCTGAGGATGAAAAGCAATACTCAAATTTACCTTGGAACTCAAACCTTTCTGGAAAGACTTCCAAAATTGTGCAGTGAATTACGCACCTATATATAAAATAATGGACACTGGAACTCCATGAATTCTGACTATCTCTTAAATATATAAATTGGCATAATCATTTGCTGTAAAAGTAGTCCTTACCGGTAAAAAATGGGTTGATTTAGTCATTCGATCTACAATCACCCAAATCGAATCATGTTGCCTGCGAGACCGCGGTAAATCAGTAATAAAATCCATATTAATCATCTCCCACTTCCATTCTAGAAGTTCTATGTTTTGAGCCATACCATCGGGCCTCTGGTGCTCTACCTTAACTTGTTGGCTATTCAGGCACTTAGCAACGAACTCTGCAATACCCTTCTTCATACTACTCCACCAACAGACTTCTCTCAAGTAACGATACATCTTTATGGAACCAGGATGGATAGAATATATGGAGCTATGAGCTTTCTCTATGATCCTTTCTTGGAGTTCATCCGCCTTTGGTACACTTAATCTACTTTGATACCTCAACACTCCATCTCCCTCTTATTCAAAAGCCATCACTTTCTGATTATGAACCTTTGCCTTTAATTCAAGCAAAATAGGGTCTTGGTCTTGTTTCTCTTTCACTTCAGACACTAATGATGATTCAACCCCATTCACCACCACCACCCCTCCTTCATTGGAATCCATTAACCAGACTCCCAATCGTGCAAGTTTGTGCACATCTTTGGGTAATTCTTTCTTTCCTTTCTCAATATGGGCAGTACTACCCATAGATAATCTGCTCAAAGCATCAACAACAATATTAGCCTTACTTGGGTGATAGAGAATACTCATATCATAATCCTTGAGTAACTCCAACCACCTCATCTGTCTGAGATTAAGCTATATCTGACTAAACACATACTGAAGACTCTTGTGATCGGTGAACACATCTACATGAACACCATAGAGATAGTGACACCATATTTTCAAAGCGAACACTACAACAACCAACTCTAGATCATGGGTTTGGGTAATTCCTCTCGTGAATCTTAAGCTGTCTGGAGGCATAAGTTATAACATTGTCATTCTACATTAATACACAACCCAGTCCAACTCTGGACGCATCACAATACACCACAAAACCTTGTGTACCTTCTGGTAAGGTCAATACTGGGGCATTAGTCAACCTAGTTTTCAATTCCTGAAAGCTTTTCTCACAAGCTTCAAACCATTGAAACATAACTGTTTTATGAGTCAACTTGGTCAACGGGGATGAAATAGATGAAAACCTCTCGACAAACCTTCTATAATAACCAACCAATCCAAAGAAGCTCATAATATCTGTTGGAGATGTGGTCTAGGCCAGTTCTGCTTGCCTTTATCTTTTGAGTGTCAACTTGAATCCCATCACCATAAACAATGTGGCCTAATAATGCCATAGACTCAAGCCAAAATTCACACTTAGAGAATTTAGCATACAACTCTCTATCCTTGAGAGTTTGAAGAACTACTCTGAGATGACTAACATGATCCTCCTCATTTCTCGAATAAATCAGAATTTCATCAATAAAAACGATAATAAACATATCAAGATAAGGCTTAAACACTCTGTTCATAAGGTCAATGAACGTTGCAGGAGCATTAGTCAAACCAAAAGATATGACTAGAAACTCATAATGACCATAACGTGTCCTGAAAGTTGTCTTAGGGATATCACTTTCTCTTACTCTCAACTGATAATAGACAAATCTGGTGTCTATCTTAGAAAAACAAGTGGCACCCTGAAGTTGATTGAAAAGATCATCAATTCTCGGAAGAGGATACTTATTCTTGATAATAACCTTGTTCAACTGACGGTAATCTATACACATCCTAAGAGAACCATCTTTTTCCTCACAAATAAGACCGGAGCACCCCAAGGTGAGATACTTGGTCGAATGAAACCTTTATCAAGAAGGTCTTTCAACTGCTCTTTTAACTCTTTCAACTCAGCTGGAGCCATTCTATATGGCGGAATAGAGATAGGAGGAGTATCAGAAAGAATATATATACCGAAGTCTATTTGTGAACTTTATTTTTATAAGAAAAGTGATCCACGATCATTGATTGGCATTCCAGATACCATACTAATCGAGACTTACTTTTAGGAAAATCATCAAAAACATTGATGATATATTTGAATGTCATTCATGCCATGTGGCCAATCATTATTAAACATACTGATCAGTTCATAAATCATGATACTTGACATAATCTGAGAGACACTCTAGTTGAAAGCATCTAAATCATGACAATCATTCATAACGAGAGATACTTCAATTGTAAGATCCATATTTCTATGAAAAATCTAATAATCATAGAAACTAAATGATACATTTTTTTAAAGCATCCTTGATTCTTAAAAACCTTCATAACATAATACATGAATATTGAAATAGCTTTATTCACGATCATAAAATACTTGTATAACATGGGTTCATGAAAATATCATTGAAAATATTGAGATATAATCAAATCATGCATAATAAGATCATCCATGAAGAATAAGCTGAAATTCATTAAAAACCCATAAGAAATCATGAAACTCTAGAATTAGGTATGAATCATAACTTGAGATTTTGAGGTTTCTTTGGGCCTCAATGGGTGAAGTAGAACCCATTGATGAATTTCTCACATACCTTGATGAAAATCCTTGGTGAAATCTTCAATGGAGGCTTGAGATCCTTGGAACCCTAGATTGCTTGAGGAGGAAGACTTAAGAGAGAATTTTAGGAATTTGGGAAAGTGAGTGTGAATGGGGAGGTCAGGGGTCTTAGAAACCAGTTATAACCACTTAGAATAGGCCAAAACGACATGGTATGGGTATTGAAAGAGTGGAAAAGACTAAAAGTTCTTGATTAAAAATTGTTGAAAATCGTTCACGAACGTCTTTTACGGACCGTAGAACAATTCACTTCAATTGCTAGAACCATTGATTTCACTGCAATACTCTGTGTCGCCTAAGCAGACTATGGGTATATACTAGGGTTTAGTACCAGCGTAAGAACTCCCTTCTATATCACATCTTGTTCCCTAGTTCCTTCAACTCAGTGCCTAGGGAAGCCCTAGTATTCAATAACCTTTGGTTTAGATCTCCATTGATCACATGTTGCTAGGAGGGGTTATTGTAACTCCCAATTTCATCATTTCCTCCTAGATTCCATAAGTAGAGTTTAATATGGCATGGCTATTTGCATTCAACAGACACGCAAGTGTGCGTAATTATAATAGTAATGTGGAGGCTCTAAAGAGTTGGATCGATATCAATTCCAGAGGGACTTGTAACTTAGCAACTATTTAGTTATCCTAATATTCTAAATTTACCCAAGTGTTTAAATGACCAAATATAATAGGGAAAAGGCTCAAATATGCCATCGAACTTTCAGAAAAGGCTCATCATTTATGCCATCCGTTAAAAGTTTGGCTCATCTATGCTATTACCGTTTAAGAAAAGGCTCATTCATGCCATTATTTTTTAGAATTTTAATTTTTTATTATAAAAATAATAATGATGTGGCCGAATTATAATTGGCACGTGTAAAAAATGGTTTTGCAAAATCACCGTTAAAATGTTTGTTCAGAATTTTAATTTTTTATTATAAAAAAAATAATGACGTGGCCGAATTATAATTGGACACATGTAAAAAATGGTTTTGCAAAACCACCGTTAAAAAATAATGGCATGAATGAGCCTTTTCTTAAACGGTAATGGCATAGATGAGCCAAACTTTTAACGAATGGCATAAATGAGCCTTTTCTAAAAGTTCGATGGCATATTTGAGCCTTTTCCCAATATAATATGTTGATTTTTTATAACTACTTTTAATTATACAATAAATTGGTTGATATCAAGTATTGAGAGAAAATATAGGGTTACGAATTTGCTAAGCATTCATGTCTAATTTTTTTATTTCATAGACTTAATTTATTTATCTAAATATTGATTTACAAGGTTAATAATATGATTAGGATATTTTGAGACTTAATTACTTATCTATTTTGACCTCACAATTAGGGTTGTGATAACCCAACATGTACGTGTATAGCTAATATTCCAATTTCGTATCCAAGTAGGGTCTTCTAGTAAATTTATGTTCTAGATGTATATCAATTCTTTATTTTACTAATTAAATTAAAGATCCTACTCCTTATATTCTTTATTTTATCTCAATGATTCATTTTTCGTGTACACAAAGAGATTATTCATTTATTTTTATGATAACTAAACATTAAAAATGTAAGCATACGAATATAAGAAAAAACTATTATTGGTAAATAAACATTGATCACTAAATCATTCACTAAACAATAGTGTTATCGTCGTAACCTCAAAACAAGAGTAGTTAGCCGCTAATGCTCTGATTAATACAACAATTTCAACTGCTTCCTGCAAAGCCTTGCATCAACTTCTTTTTATTTTCACCTACAAATAAAAAGATAATTCAATTCAGTTATATATTAATTCAAAATTAAATAATATATCAATCTCTATACATATCTCTGATATATTTACTTTATAGTCTTTCTTTTATTATATAAATTAAATATTTTGAACCATCAAAAAGCTATCTGAAGCATTAATTATATATAGTCTTTAGAGCATTATTAATTAATTCCTATTATTGTACTTCTTATCTATAGAGAAATAAACATTTCACCATCTCCTAAATATAAAGATGTTCAAACCACCGTTTTCAATCATTCGCCACGTTCTTAGATCTTTTGCTTAGTCAACCTTTCATTTTTCTATATAGATACCCTCCCATAATCTTTCTTGTTTAGCAACCAATTAATTAATTTAAATACTCAATTTCAACATGAGTCAGAGTACTCTTTTCTAGTTTTAGTATCCACTTCTCTCCTACCTTTATTTTTTTTTTCCTCTCAAAGTTATTCTTTTTATGCTTCTTTTATAACTTTATTCCTTTTAGTAAAGTTAATAATCCTTCTTCTTCCAAGTTTTTTAAGCTAACTTTTATTTTTTCTTTCCCACTTCTTGTGGTTTTATTATTTGTGTGTGTACTTGCATCATTTAAGGGTATGTAGGCATAGAATATGTACACTCCTCAGTAGTGATTTCCCACTTGCCTCTAGGTTGCACCTTAAGCATTAATATTTTTTTCGCACGGAGAAAAATATTTTTTAAATTTTTTTATGTTTGATTTGTTAAAACGTTAAAAAAAAATTCTCAAGGAAAATAATTTTCCTAATAAAAGTAGGAAAACAAGTTGCATAAATGTCATTTTAAATTTATCGTCTCCTCCTCAATCAGCAATCCCCCAACCCCCACCCCTTGACCATCCCACCCCCGAACCCCCCACTTCCCATTCCATCTCGTCTTCTTAGTATATTGTTGGATAACATAAAAATGTTTGGGATAATATTTTCTTGCTTACTCACCAAACATTAGAAAATAAGTAAGAAATTCACTTGTTTTTTTAAATTTTTTTTTTTCTTCCTCCACACACATATATAAAATATATAAATATGTCATTTAATTTGGCTTCAACTAGCATTTATGCTCTCCAACTTGGGATGTATACAAATAGACACTTAAAACCTGGGTCAAACACATAAACATATTCCTAAACTTGTTGGGATTTTCCCCTCAGGTACCTCAACTACATCAATTTCCTATTAAATCCTTGAACCACCCATAATTTGTTCCTTTTAAACACTGTGGCTATTGTTTAAAAGGAACAAATTATGGGTGGTTCAAGGATTTAATAGGAAATTGACGTAGTTGAGGTACCTGAGGGGAAAAACCCAACAAGTTTAGGGACTTGTTTATGAGTTCCGTTTAAAACTTGTATAAAATTGAACAAGTAGACACACACATTCTATGTGGCATAATACACGTAAGATGCCACATATAACACAAATTTTTCATGTAGAACGCCAAATATGATGATTATGTCTATTTGTTCAATTTTATATAAGTTTAAATGTTTACTTGTGCAAACTCAAAGTTGAAAGACGTAGATACCAGCTCAAGCCAAATTAAAGAATATATTTATATATTACTGTTTTGTACATAATGTGCTGAGTTAGTTTGACACCAATTTAGCTTAATCAAGTGAAACATAAAGTATTCAAAGTTCAATGTACTTGAGTATGCAAGTGGTATTATTTAAAAAAACAAGTTGAACCACTTGACAGTTTGATTAGTAATAATAAAGTAAAAAGTTGCAACTGTTAATTAAGTTAAACTCATTCCAGGGAAAAAATAATAATTTAAAAATCAATAAATTAATTGAGACACTCACAGGCAAGATGTAATGGGAAGACTTATATAATATGGTGTTCAGATGTTGGGATTTTGTTTAATTAAAAGCTGACAACATGGGCAACTTAGTTGTGCCTTATTTTTTGTTATTAAAATAAATCCAGAGGTTTTGCTGTGGTTATGTTTTAATTACTCCCTTTGTCCCATATTATTAGATCTTCTTATTAGAAATAATTGTCTCATATTAGTTGTCTACGTTACTAAATCAATAATTACCCTTGCAATTAATTCATTTTAAAACTATTCACATTTGTTTGTAAAATTTTCAAGAAGTTTTTTAGGAGATGAATTAATAAAATTATCTTCTTATATATGATTTCTTAATATACGTGAAAAAGAAAAAAAAAATCAACTAATATAAGACGAAAGGAGTATAAATTAAACAATTGCTTCTTCCAACAACTTTAAAATGGAAGAGGTTAAGGTTGGCACCACCAAATGTTTTACCAGTTACTAATGTTTTATTTAGTAGTAAAATTTTATTAAACACCATGATCTGATTCTGACAGTTATACTTGATTAATAATGGCAGCCACGTGAGCATTATAATATGAAATAACTTTACTTTATGTTTGTTAATTTATTTTTTTACTTTACTTAATCACTTTACTCTGTTTAGCAATGTACTTATGCAATTGATAGCTCCTAATAACTTCATGTGGTATAATTTGAGCCAAACCATTCTGTCATTCAGTTTACTGATGCTCAAACGTGAAAAACAATGGTTCATACACGATCGATATTTACATCAAATCAAGCATTTTAACTAGTATTATTGTAAATTAAATGTGAACACTATTAAAAGAATACTATTTTCTCACTGAAAAATATTAAATGTTATTACTACAGATATTTTGATTAAATTGGTCTGAAAAGAAAAAAAAATTGTAATTGTTTCATATGAAAAAACTAGGAAACTTCCTACTATTTTAATAAGAAACTGTTTTCCACCATACACTTTTCCAATAACCTGATTCGCTGAAAAATGAGTGGAAAAATCATGTTCTATGTCTTATATATTAATTCATGGTAGGGAAAAACTTTGTTTCTAATAGTGGAATATATATGACTTATCTATAATTAAATGACAAAAGTTTATACAAAACATGTGGCCTTTTAGGGCAATTCAAATTTTAAATTTGGGTTATATTGAACAAACTAATTAATGAATTGGTAAATATGATAGATTGCAAGAAACAAATCAAACAGTATCATGATAACCAGCCCAAAGCAGCAACTAACTAAGCAAGTGAAATTTCATTTGTAATTTGGGCTATGGCCCATACTAGAAGTATCAAAATGGCTCCAAAAAAATATTGCTCATGGCGTCCGCTGCCAGATTGGTATTCATTTTTGAGGAAAATTAAAAAATAGCTAAGACAAGAAACATGCAAAATAGATATAGTTTGCTTAATTACAATTTGTAGTTATATGTTATAAGAGAAGGAGGAGAGAGGCGAGCAAGAGAGGGCAGAGAAGGAGGGAGGAGAATTGTCTTTCTATATGTAAGTAGTATGTTTATGTATCAATGATTGTATTTGTTTATCTAATGATAATTGTATATATATAATTAGTATGTATATGTATCAAGGACTACAATTGTATTAATGAATACAGTTTGTATCCAAATACAATTTGTATCAATGAATATATTGTCTCAGTGAATACAATTGTATCAATGTTGTATCAAGTTCAACATTTGTATTCGTATAATTGCTTGTTATCACTTGTATCAATTGCATTAACGAATATAATTTGTATCTGAATACAATTGTATCAATGTTATATCAAGTTTAACATTTGTATTTATATATTAATTTTATATCATTTGTATCAATGTTGTATCAGCGAATACATATGTATTTGTATTTTGTTTCACTAGAGATGATTTGCATAGCTAACACTTATCATTTGTAAAATTGATTTATCATTTGCAATTGTATTGAGAAAGAGAGAAGACAAAGAAAGGCAAGAGGGTAAAAGAGGGGGCAGGTGAAGGAGAGAGGTGAGCGAGAGATGACAAAGAGAGAGAGGAGAAAGGCGAGCAAGAGTGCAAAGAGAGGAGAGAGCTGAGGGACAAAGGGAGAGAGGAAGAGATGAGAAAAAAACAACAACAAAATCCTAACTATAGCTACAAATCGTAATTCTTTCTAATTATAGTGGTGTATTGTAAATGCATACCACATGCTTGCCTATTTACGTAATTTCTCACTGATTTTATCCTCATTCTTACATATGTTGTAAAAATATATTTAAAAAATTAGGTTTAGGACTAGACAAAGGACATACGTGCTCTTGTAATAAAAAAAAGGTATATTACAAGCTTCGGAACAAGCTATGTTCGAGTCAACAGAGAAATCAAAACAATCTGGTATAGATTATAAGTAACCCAATGAGACAAATACATTGAATATAGCGTAAAATTTTATCAATTTGTTGACTTGTACATTATCATTTTGAGATGTGTTTTTTTTTTTTGCTTCTATAATATTGAAATCATAAAATAAAGAGAGAGGTATTATCAGTGTAATGAAATAAACAAAAAAGACCTGGATAAAAGAAAAAGTAGAATAAGTTTGGATGAGGTATTATGAATGGAAAAATTAAATCATGACAACCCGATAGAGTTTATGAGTTATTCAGCACGTCCCAAAATGAAATGAGATATGACACAACACCAATAACCTGCCAATTTGTTCTAAGCAACTCAATTTAACGTAGTAATTACCAACCTCACCCATATATCTCAATTTATTATTTTATTTTATGAAAATAAATATCTTTTGAAAATGTAGTACAAAATAAAACAATTTCCTTTTAATTAAAATGTATAGAATAACAATCGACCCTTAAATGACCAAATATTCTCCTTAATAAAAATATGAGTTCTCTGTAGTGTCACATGATTATTCACAACTCAAATATTATTCGATATTATTTTTAAAGCCTTTATGACACTTCAAAAATGAATAAGAACATAGTTATGGGCTTAAGCAAACTATAGAAAAGAATGAAATACTTAATGTGTACTCACGATTTAAAGTGGGTTCACCAAATAATAGAGATAAATAAAATTCTAACTCGCGATCTGAATTGTTCAGCACCAAACCTATTCTTAAGTCTAACCGTCATGAAAATGATGTATAAATATTGAATATTTAGGATGTCGAAATATTCATGTAAATGATAACTAAAAATAAATAATGCGGAAACTGAGACTGATAGTTATATGAATTCTAAATCACAAAAGCTTAATACTAAAAAGGGAGTTTATCGGAACATGACATAAAGTTGAGAACTAACATATGACTATCTGTTATATGTGACTGTCTGTTTGAAAGTCTCTACTAAAATGAGTATTGTTGAGACAAATTCCCCAAATAACTCTAACTGTCTGAAAACTTAAAGACAAAGACAACTGAGATAAAATATTGGAGTTTTCTTCATAAGATGAGGACTCACCAAAGCGCTACTAATGAGCTTGTTGAAGGTTGTACTAATCGTGAGCTGCATGCTGAACATTCAAACTTATATTATAAAATAATATGGCGCAAAGAGTATAAGGTCATTGCTTTAAATATACTAAGTGAGATATGCATCACATGTTTAATAAACTGAATTGAACAAGATAAATCTGAAAAATTGAATTGATACATAAATTGATGTAATGACCAAAAATAAAAGCAACATGTAATTGGTGAATACTGAACTGAAGTAACAAGATACATGACCACAAATCTAGTACTTAGGGATCGTTGTTAAAGGTCTCAGTTAGCGCTGACGATAAACCTTCATCCTAATAGTCTGCCCAATGCTAAGTAACACTTCCAACTAAATTTATGCTAATCTCAGCTATAAATTGTAAAATTAAGAGATTTATCAGCTCCTTTTCCAAAAATAAATTGACTATGCAATTATAAATTGAAAATATAACTACATGGATGTAATATTTTTATGTTTGGATAGTATATTTTTTTGGGAAATCCTTATTATTTTGGCCAAACACATAAACAGATCCCTAAAGTTGTTGAGTTTTTCCCCTCAGGTACCTCAACTATGCTATTTTCCTATTGAATCATTGAACCACTCATAATTTGTTCCTTTTAAACACCGTTGGCTGATGTGGAACCAAACTTCAACAAATATTTTTTGGTGATTGTGCACGTGAGATCAACCTTTCCTACGTGGAAATTCCAACCAATCATACTTCAACCCAATTACACGTCAGCGCCACATATTCAATCCTCAAACCTAAAAACTAAAGCCCCTTTATTTCCCCCCAATTCGCCGGAATATTATTTCATCGGAAATAATGAAG
>JAJOOO010019108.1:0-21140 GCA_029582685.1 Solanum piurae | reverse complement strand
AGGATCCAACACAATAGCAATGAACAACAACATGTTCAAATTCTCAGGTTTCTCAATATTCTCCCAATATTTATCAAACTTAACCTTCATCCTTCCAGCCATGTCAATCAAAATAAGATCTTCACTACAAGAGTACTTCAATGTAGAACTTCGAACATTAAAAAATTCATGGAAGAATATATTAGAAGTAACATATAAGCTTCCTGAAAATTTTAATGTAGACTGATAGAAGATTTTAAGAAATTTTATAAAACCTTTCACAAGCTGCCAATCATTTGTAGTTGGATGTCCTTTCAATTCACTTTGAAGACAATACTTTCGATAGTTATGATCATCTACGTACATTCTTGCAAAAGCCTTTTCCAAATTTACAGCAATTTCTAACATCGTATATGTAGAATTTCACCTAGTTTCAACATCAAGACTTAAGCGACCATGAGTGTCTAGCTTAGTCTTCTCAACATATGACTTGAAAGAGGCAAACCTAGAAGCAGAAGATTTGACATATTTCACTGCATTCCTTATGCGAGAAATTGGCTCAATTTGTTCATCTAAACCTTCATTTACAATTATGTTCAAAATATGAGCATTACATCTAACATGTAAAACTCATTTCTCAATACGACCCCGTTCCAATCATCAATACGTGCCTTCAAATGCTTAATGGCAGCATCATTGGCAGATGCATTATCCAGAGTCACTGTAAACAAGTTTTCAATTTCCCAATCCAACAAACATGCTTTAATACTTTTAGCTATAGTCTCACCTTTGTGATCCGGAGTTTGGAAAAAATTTAGAATCTTTTTCTGTAAGTTCCATTCATCATCAATCCAAAGAGCAGTCACGACCATATAAGTCAAATTTTGAAGTGATGTCCATGTATCACTAGTAGTACATATATGTTGATTTTTGACAAGTTTTTTAAGCTTCTCTTTCTCTTCTTGATAGATCTTCAAACAATGTCTAGCTACAGTTACCCGTGAAGGTAATTCAAAATTAGGCAAAGCTTTGGCCATCAATTTTTTAAAACCTTCCTCTTCAACAACTTTAAATGGTTGTTCATCAATAATGACAAATTCAGCTATGGCCCTCTTGATATCCTCCACATTGTACACAACCTTTTATATAGAACTTGTTCCATTTTCTTGTCCCCCTACTTTGATTGGTACATATTTCAAATTTGTTTGCCTTCTATCACAAATCTAAAGGGAGATTTGAGACATTTGTCATTTAAATGTGACCACAATACAGAGGTTCCATTTGTTTTTGTCTCAGCAGCAAAGTGTTTTACACAATAGTTTCATATTGCTCTTCGTTTACCTCATTTAGCAATAAATTTAGCAAAGTGATCCCAAATTTGTGACGTTTCTCTCCCAATATTACCATCTGTAGGAATGGAATCTATTGGGGTTGTTCTTTTTTGCTTTTTAGGAGGAGAGTGTAGATGATGAGTACTTTTACCTTTCTTTTGAGGTATTGATACAACCGGAGTACTATCGATAATCATTTCTACATCAGTTCCAGCCGTATTCTCCATCTAAGGAAGCAAAATAAAAAAAATTAAGACTTGTAGCAGCAGCAGCCAGCAATGATTCAAAATAAAGTTACTCATTTGCAAGAAAAAGTAAGTGACAAACTTCATTGATAAATTTACATTTGCAAGAAAAAGAAAATGAAAAACATACATGACTATCTATAGACGAGCGAATGAATGAGAAAGAATGAGCGATGAAGATTGAGCAGCTCTCAAGTGGAAAGTGAGAAATGAGAATATGACTAGTTTCTAGGGATTTAACTTTTAGGTTTATATTGGGCTTGGATCATTTCACCAATTGATGGATCATTTCACCAATTACAAATTATAAGCTCAATTCTTAATATATATCTAATTTGTACATATTGAAAATTAATAAAACTAATTTTAAAATATTTACAAAATAGATTATATAAATATTTTTATGTATAAAAATTTAAAATTACATATGTATTATGTCGGTTTGGGTTGGATTCAGTTTGACTTTTTTTTATTAATACCAAACCAAACCAAGAATGGTCGTTTTTTTTTTTCAATGCCAAACCAATCAAACCAAACCATAGGTCGGTTTTTTTTCTCGGTTTGACTTGGTTCATCGGTTCGGTTTGACTTTATGGTTCGGTTTGTACACCCCTAATCACAATAATGAGAGGATCAATAAATAAGACCTAAATATCTGGATTATAATCAACAACCCCAACCCTAGGTCAAACCCTTGATCCCCATACCCAGATTAGGGTTTTTCCCACCATAAATCCTAGATCAAAACCCTCTTACATCGATAATTACCCAAGAAACTAAGTTCTACGGATCGAAAAATAGATTCGGAGAGCGAAAACCTTACCTTTAGCCTCAAGAATGGTGAAAAGATGTCAAGAAAATACATGGGTTCGTTCCTTAGCTCTTAAAGTCGAAACTTGCAGACTGATGACGTTTTGGGGTTTATTTTCGACTTAAGTCGCGTCTGTCCCACCAAAGCGGTCCTCACCCAGTTACAGTGGCCCCGCATGGCGAGAAAATTCTGCCATAGAGGCTTGCACGGAAATAGAGCGCTAATTTTAGAGTTCCAAACCCATATTTCACAACACACCTTCATCCCACGACACTTAAAAAATACCCGTTCACGCTAAGATCAATTTTGGGAGTTCTACTCGCCCGAATTCAATTCCGTAAAGTCGTACGAGTTCCTTAATGTCTTAGTTATCTACTAAAAATTCATAATTAGATCTCTCATTTGTTACAAGATTTCCCTATACCTCACTGACTCCGATTTCGTCCAAATCTGGACTAGGTTGGGAAATTTCAAGATAGTACCAAAAAGTTTTCCGGCCCAAAAATTTTCTCCGTTGGCTTTTCTATAACTACGGGAACAAGTTGTTACAATATATACCAATTTACCCATCACTCGTCCCCGAGTGATAAACTAGGAAAAACAAGTTAAAGCAAGAGTGAAGTAGTACCTGAATCGTCAAACAACTAGGGATACTCTTCTCGCATGTACTTCTTGGTCTCCCAAATTGCTTCCTCAACAGGACAATTCTTCCATTGAACTTTCACGGACTTAATCTCCTTGGTCCTCAGCTTCCGAACATCACGATCAAGAATTGCAATCGGTTCCTCCTTCTACTAAAGGTCCTTGTCTAGCACGACTGAGTCCCATTTTATGATGTAATCCCCATCTCCATGATATATTTTCAACATGGACACATGAAATACCAGATGAACTCCCAATAGGTTAGGAGGTAAGGCCAATCTATAAGCCACTGGCCCTACAGAGTTAAGAACCTCAAAGGGACCAATGTATCGAGTACTAAGCTTGCCTTTTTTGCCGAATCTCATCACTCCTTTCATAAGTGATACCTTAAGAAGAACGTTCTCACCAGTCTGAATGTCATGTCTGTTACCTTATGGTCTGCATATTTTTTTGTCTACTCTGGGGTGCTAAAAGCTTAGCTTAAATACTCCTCGCTTTGTCTTAAATATCCTTCACTAAATCAACCACCAAAGGTTTCATATCTCCAGCCTCAAACCATCCTATGGTTGATCTACATCCCCTCATATACAGTGCTTCCAATGGTGTCACATCAATACTAGAGTGATAACTATTATTATAGGAGAACTCACACAACGGTAGGAACTTATCTCAATGTCCTCCAAAGTCAATCACACATGTCCTCAACATGTCCTCTAACACTTAGATAGTCCTTTCCGATTGTTCGTCCGTCTGCGGATAAAATTTGTACTAAAAGTGAGTTGTGTGACCAATTTATCATATAATTTCCTCCAAAACTTGGATGTGAACTTTGTACCACGGTCTGAGATGATAGAAAGGGGAACCCCGTGCAGCCTTACTATCTTTTGTACATATACCTTTGCCAATTGTTGAGCATTATAGTTTGTTCTAACTGGAATAAAATGGGCTGACTTAGTCAATCCGTCAACCACTACCCAAATAGAATCAAACTTCCCCAAAGTCTTGGGAAGACCAACCACGAAATCTATAGCTATCATTTCCCACTTCCATTCCGAAATTGGCATTCTCTGAAGCAAACCTGTAATCCTTTGGTGTTCATATTTTACTTGTTGGCAATTCTAACTCTTTGCCACAAACTCCGCTATATCTTTCTTCATTCTAGGCCACCAATAGAGTCGCTTCAAATCTCGGTACATCTTGGTCCCACCCGGATGGATAGAATACTGTGAACCATGGGATTCTGCCAATAAATTCTGAATCAAGTCACCCACTCTAGGAACACAAATACTCCCTTTAAAACTGAGCACACCTTCTGCATCAAGAGTGGTCTCTTGTGCCTTACCAATCACTATTTTATTTCTGAGCTCTTTCAAAGGTTCATCCTTAAACTGTTTGGCCTTGAACATGTCCCTTACTTTAATGCTAGCTAACACCCCACCTTTTTCTAAGATGCCCATTTACATTAGCTTAGACTCCAAATGTTGAATTTCTTTAGCCAAAGGTCGCTTGGATACACTCAAGCAAGTTAAACTACCTATGCTTACCACTTTTCGACTTAGTGCATCCGCCACTACATTTGGCTAACCCAGATGATATTGGATGGTCACATCATAATCCTTGAGTAACTCCATCCACCTTCGCTGTCTCAAATTCAGATCCTTTTGAGTGAATACATGTTGTAGACTGTGATGATTAGTAAATACCTCACACGTAACACTATAAAGATAATGCCACCAGAAGAGCAAACACTATCGATGCCAACTCTAAATCATGTGTTGGATAATTCCTCTCATGCACCTTCAACTGCCGCGACTTATCAAAGTTAGAGTCGATGGAATAAGGGTTTTGCCTTGATTTTAAGTTCGTAATACACCTCAAAACTTTAAAATATGCTCAAACCCCTGTTGTCCACACACCAAAGTACGATATGCTAAGAAATTGATAAAACAAATTATACCATGTTGACGAGCTCAACGCGTAGAATAAATTTTGTCAAGGACTTAAGTCACCAAAATCTGTAACTTGTCTGATCCTAGAAGTGAATTTTGTGAGTTTTCTGGTTATTCACTAAGAAAAATGAAGGAAAAATGAAGAAAAGTCGAAGAAGATGATATATATAAAGTTCCACCGACCTAGGGGACCCACCTTACCTTCCTGCTTGCGCAGTCTTGCAAAAACACGAATTTACCTATATTCTGAAGTTGTATGAATGAACGGGTTGATACGTTGGAAACTAGACTCGTAGATATTCGATTTCATAGTTTGTGGGCACCATAACTCTTTATAGATTGGGGGAAAATCTTCGAGAAATTTGACACAAATTTAAGATAAATCTTTAAAAAGGAATTTACGGTAACTTTCGCCAACTTTTATTTTGCCACTTACCTAATTTCAAAACTTGAGATACAACCCTTGAACACTTAAAATATCACATAACACATCATTCTTAATATATTACCCACCCTCCTGGTCTTTCCATGAAGATACTAGTCAATTCAGACGTTTCGAAAAGTCGGGGTGTTACAACTTTGTCAACCCAAACGAATGACTAAGAACTCATAGTTCCCATAGCGGGTCCTAAATGCTGATTTTGGTATATCTTCAGGCCTAATCTTTAAGTGATGATAACCAGACCTTAAATCAATCTTAGAGAAAACTGATGCACCCTGCAATTGGTCAAAAAGATCATCTATCCGAAGCAATGGATACTTATTTCGAATGGTGACCCTGTTCAATTGACGATAGTCTATGCATATTCTCATACTACCATCATTTTTCTTAACAAACAAGACAGGAGCACCCTATGGGGAATCACTAGGATGGATGAATCATTTATCAAGAAGCTCTTGGATTTGAGTCTTAAGCTCTCTTAATTCTGCCGGAGTCATGCGATACGGAGGGATGGAAATGGGACGAGTACCAAATTCTAAATCAATGCAAAAATCTATATCATTATCCAGAGGCATACCAGACAAATTAGTAGGGAACACTTCTCTAAATTCTGACACCACAGGGATAGACTCCATAAAGGGAGACTCAACCTCAACATCTCGAATATGAGCAAGATAAGCCAAACAACCCTACCCCACCATTTTCCTAGCCCGAATGGAGGATATGATCTTAGTTGGCTTAGGCTTGTACACCTCTTCCCACTCTAACGTTTCCCTAACGGGGATCTCTTGAGTCACAAACTTAGTATTCGATTAAGCATATCATAATAGGGGGAAAACCAAGTCATGCCTAAGATTATATCAATGTCAGTCATATCCAAAATAATCAAATCACCCCAAGTCTGAAAACCCATAAACAAGATAGGACAAGCACGATAAACATGGGTACCTATGATAAACTCTCCAACGGGGTTCAAAACATGGATGAGGGCATCAAGTATATCACAAATCATATTAAATTTTGAGTCAAATCGCACGGACACATAAGAGCAGTAGAACCCGGATCAAATAACACATTATCCATCCGGTCACAGACAAGAATAGTACATGTGATCACTACATCAGATGCATCTGCCTCGGTCTTGCCTGAAAAGGAATAAAACTGAGCCCTGTCATCATGACGGGTGACTTCTCTGCCTGGCTGCACTGTACCTCTGCTTGCGTTACCATTTCCCCGACCTCCACTGCCTTGTTGATTTCCTTCTCGCCTACCTTGTGGACGCCCTCGACCATTATTACCATTTCCCACGGGTACCACTGCTCTAGTCTACTGCTGCGCGGAATCCATCATGCGCGGGTGGGGACAATCTCTCCTCATATGCCCAGGTTCTCCACATTTATAACAAGTGCGATCAAACGATGTCCTGCTTCCCGCCAAAGTTGCGGCTCCCTGGCTATCCTAAATTAAATTTTGTAGTGGAGTTCTCGAGTAATTACCTGTAGAGGCGGGCATGGCAGACTTAATTGGCCGGGCTGTAAGTGTCGGCCTCCTTGAACCTCCGGAGTAAGAACCGTGAAATTTACCTGAATTCTTGGCTTTCTTAGCCAATGCCTTAGCCTGACAATCTCGCCTCACCCCCTCCACTTTCTTCACAAAATCATTTACCTCATTGAAGCTCTTTCATGCAAAGGTCATATGAACAATCAATACCTGCAATTCAAAATTTAGTCCCTTAACAAATAGGCGTATCCTCTCTTTGTCAGTAGTCACCAATTGCATAGCATATCTAGACAAAGCATGGAATTTAGCCTCATAAGCAGCCACAATCATACCACCTTGATCCAAAGCCATGAACTCATCATTCTTACGGTCTCTCAAAATTCGGGGTACATACTTTTCCAAAAATAGAGCATGAAACTGGGTCCAAGTGAGTGGGGGTAAAGTTAAAAATCTCTATTCCACATAAGCTCTCCACTACTGCTTAGCTTTGCCCTGAAGTTGAAAAGTCACAAACTCTACTCTATGTTGATGGAGAATTCCTAACTTATGAAGCCTCTCATAGCAATTTGAGATGACCTCATAGGCATTCTCACTCTCAGAACCATGGAACACCGTCGGTTTCAATTTCAAGAACTTAGTCAACATCTCATGCTCATTACCAGTCATAACAGGACCCAACAAGGGACGGAAAAAAACATCATTACCTACAGTTCCTCCCACCTTGGGGACATAGATAGCAATAGTGGGATTGGCGGGAGCTTGAGTTGCTTGAACAGAGGGAAGCACTCCAGGACCGACCAATCCTTTCAGGAATGACATAATCTGTTGCACTAACACTGGGTAAAAGGGAGGAATACATGTAGTCTCAGCCTTCACCTCTTCCTCTTGTCCAACATCCTCATCATTCTCAACCTCCACATTCTCCCCTAACTCTTCATGATGCACAAGACGATTATCATTTCTGGGATCATTCTCAACCGGAGGTCCATCCCTAGTACTTGATACCCTTCCTCGGCCTCTACCCCTGCCTCGACCGCGATCTCTTGTTGTGGATTCTTCAGCTGTCCCATTGACGGGAGCTACGGCCTGACGCCGTTGAACTTAGTGTTAACTATCTACGGACAGAAGAGTGAAGAAGATTAGATACCAATTTGGATCACCAGATACCAACTGGAATTAAGTTATAGCACAAAATGAGACAAAAGAAAATAGAGAGATTTCCTAAAGTCCTATAGCCTCTCGAAGAAAAGTACAAACGTCTCTGTACCGTTCCACAAGACTCTACTAGACTCATTTTGGTACATCGAGATCATCGAACCTAGGGCTCCGATACCAACTTTGTCACGACCCAGACCATCGTGATTGGCACACACACTAACCCTCTAGTGGGAGAACCATTACTACAACCCAACTAACCAATAAACTACACATTAAAAGATATGGAAGCAGGTTTAAATGCAGAAATAAAGTAGAGTTCCCATAAACTCTAAAAGTTTAACAAACGATTGCAGAATTAATGCCTTGAACTTGAAAGTCAATGTACCAAAACTCTAACCAGGAACGATAGTCTAAAGAAATTGGTACAACCCAAACTAAACAAGAGAATCTTCTAAAGAACTAGTCTAAGTCTGAATAAGATGGACTGAGCAAAAGGAGAACTCTTGGCAGCCTGGAAGAACTGTCTCACTCTTGAATTCGATGACGATCAGTGATCTTCTAAACGAGGTATGTCAATAGCCGCCTGAAAATTCCCTGTACTCAACAAAGGAAGAGCAAGTCCAGTCTCCGTACACAACCACGGTGTACTGGTAGAATCATGCGGCTATCCTAATAGGTGAAACATCTATAAGTCATTACAACATAATAAACATACATACAACGAACATATATAATATCAATTATCACTTACGAACAACGTATAATTTCACCATCTCAAAGATATACATATATGCCAAGTCATTGGTCCTCTCATGGAACCCATACCCAAACTATTAGTGTACCGGTACATGATACCCAATCTAAGTTAGTGTGCCAGACGTGACACCCGATCCCATAAATGTGCCGAAACGTGGCACCCGATCTAAGTTATTGTGTTGGAACGTAACACCCGATCCATTAAACAAGCCAAAATAACAATCACAATGTACATTCTCATAGTCATACAATAGTGTGTTGATTCATGACATACAATTATTCAATCATACTCATTTACGATTAGTGTGATCAATAATGCAACATTCGCATACATGCATTATAATGAAGTAATTATTAACATACATCACACCATCATAAAATCACAACCATCACCTACCTCGAACAAAACTTGAATCCCCTAAGAAACTTGATTCTTCCCAATAATACGAGGATCAATAAACAAAACTTAAATACCCGGATTATAATCAATAACCCCAAGCCTAGATCAAACCCTTGATCCCCATACCCAGATTAGGGCTTTTCCCACCATAAATGTTAGATCAAAACCCTCCCCCATCGATAATTACCCAAGAAACTATGTTCTACGGATCAAAAAATACATTTGAGGAGCGAAAACAGTGCCTTTAACGTCAAGAATGGTGAAAAGATGTCAAGAAAACACATGGGTTCGTTCCTTAGCTCTCAAAGACGAAACTAGCAGAATAATGACATTTTGGGGTTTATCTCTGACTTAAGTCGCGTTTGTCCCGCCACAACGATCCTCACCCCGCTACAGCGATCACGCCCTGGCGGGAAAATCTCGCCATAAAGGCTTGCACGGAAACATAGAGATAATTTAAGAATTTTGAACCCCCATTTCACAATACACCTTCATCCCACGACACTCAGAAAATACCCGTTCACGCTAAGATCAATTTTGGAAGTTCTACTTCCCCGAATTTAATTCTGTAAAGTCATACGGGTTCCTTAATATCTTAGATATCTACTTATGCAATCAAATTCATAATTAGATGCCTCATTTGTTACCATATTTCTCTAGACCTCACTGACTCCGATTTCGTCCAAATATGGTCTAGGTTGGGAAATTTCAAGATACTACCAGAAAGTTTTTTGGCCCAAAATTTTTCTCCGTTGGCTTTTTTATAGTTACAGGAACATGTGTTACAATAGATACCAAGTTACCCATCACTCGTCCCCGAGTGATAAACTAGGAAAAACAGGCTAAAGCAAGAGTGGAGTAGTACATGAATCGTCGAACAACTGAAGATACTTGTCTCGCATATCCTTCTCACTCTCCCAAGTGGCTTCCTCAACCGGACGATGCTTCCATTGAATTTTCACTGACTAATCTCCTTGTTCCTCATCTTTCGGACATCACGATCAAGAATTCAATCGGTTCCTCCTCATATTAAAGGTCCTTGTCTAGCACGACTGAGTCCCATTTTATGATGTAATCCCCATCTCCATGATATCTTTTTAACATAGACACATGAAATACTAGATGAATTCTCTATAGGTTAGAAGGGTAAGGCCAATCTATAAGCCACTAGCCCTACACAGTCAAGAACCTCAAAGTGACCAATGTATCGAGGACTAAGCTTTCCCTTCTTGCCGAATATCATCACTCCTTTCAGGGGTGGTACATTAAGAAGAACATTCTCACCAGTCTGAAATGTCATGTCCCTTACCTTATGGTCTGCATACTTTTTATGTCTACTCTGGGCTGCTAAAAGCTTAGGTTGAATACTCCTCACTTTATCTTGAGCATCCTTCACTAAATCAACCCCCAAAGGTTTCACATCTTCAGCCTCAAACCATCCTATGGGTGATCTACATCCCCTCCCATATAGTGCTTCAAATGGGGCCATGTCAATGCTGGAGTGATCCCTATTATTATAGGAGAACTCACACAACGGTAGGAACTTATCCCAATAGGTGAAAGATATATAAGTCATTACAACATAATAAACATGCATACACCGAACATATATAATATCAATTATCACTTACGAAGAATGTACAATTTCATCATCTCAAAGATATACATATATGCTAAGTCATTGGTCCTCTCATGGAACCCATACCCAAACTGTTAGTGTATCAGTACGTGGTACCCGATCAAAGTTAGTGTGCCGGACGTGACAGCCGATCCCATATATGTGCCGTAACGTGGCACCTGATCCAAGTTAGTGTGTTGGAACGTAACACCCAATCCATTCAACAAGACACAATCACAATCACAATCACAATGTACATTCTCATAATCATACAATCAAGTGTTGATTCATGACATACAATTATTCAATCATACTCATTTATGATTAGTGTGATCAATAATGTAACATTTGCATACATACATGTATTATAATGAAGTAATTACTAACATACATCACACCAACATGAAATCACAACCATCACCTACTTCGAACAAAGCTTGAATCCCCTAAGAACCTTGATTCTTCCCTTTTCAGATTCTTTCCGCTTGTTCTTGGTCTACAAACAATCACAATAATGCGAGGATCAATAAATAAGACCTAAATACATGGATTATAATCAATAACCCCAACCCTAGGTCAAACTCTTGATCCACATACCCAGATTAGGGTTTTTTCCATCACAATTTCCATATCAAAACCCTCCCCCATCGATAATTACCCAAGAAACTAAGTTCTACGGATTGGAAAATGGATTCGGGGGGCGAAAACCTTAACTTTAGCCTCAAGAATGATGAAGAGATGTCAAGAAAACACTTGGGTTCGTTCCTTAGCTCTCAAAGTCGAAACTTACAGAATAATGACCTTTTGGGGTTAATTTCTGACTTAAGTCGCGTCTGTCCCGGCATAGCAGTCCTCACCCCGCTACAGTGTCCCCGCCCTGGCGGGAAAATCCCGCCATAGCGGCTTGCACGGAAATAGAGAGATAATTTAAGAGTTCCAAACCCCCATTTCACAACACACCTTCATCCCACGACGCTCAGAAAATATCTGTTCACGCTAAGATAAATTTTGGGAGTTCTACTCGCCCGAATTCAATTCTGTAAAGTCCTACGGGTTCCTTAACCCCCTAGTTATCTACTCATGCAATCAAATTCATAATTAGATCTCTCATTTGTTACCATATTTCCCTAGACCTCACTGACTCCAATTTTATCCAAATCTGGACTAGGTTGGGAAATTTCAAGATACTCCCAAAAAGTTTTTCGGCCCAAAAATTTTCCCCGTTGGCTTTTCTATAACGACGGGAACAAGTTGTTACAATCCTCTCGAACTAGCCAAAGTTAGCAACTCAAACTACTCACAAGATTACATCAAAGCTTCATCATCTCTAATACAACTTTTAAATTTAAGTAGTTAATCTTTTAATAACTTCTTTTCCCCCCATATAAATGGGGGCAGGGAAAGGAAAAATGGGGAGGGGATTACAGTGTGGGGAATCAAATCCTCACCAATAAGGTAGGAGTTCAGGTTACCAATCAATTAAAGTACTAAGATTCCCCACGATCAAACATATATACAATCTCTTTAACTTATTTTTATTTTTCATTTTGAAGCTCTACTTTAGTCATGTTACCGTTTAAACATAAAATACAAATTTTATGATTTTTTTTTATATATGCTTCGATTATAATTTTGAATTTTAAAATTGCCTGTTAGTTTTTATATAATTAAAAACAAAAATAAAGATTATCGGACGAATAATAATTATTTTAAAGTTTCGTCGGTTACTTTTCACGCAAAAAAATGGAGAACTCTCAAAAAAGAAATTGTTATTTAAAAAATCAATATTCATTTATCAATTTTTAGTTTTTTTTGTTTACGAAAACGAACCGTCGAACATCAATTTTTAAAATGTAAAATTGTAGTTGAAGAGTATATATATAAAAATAAAGAAGTCATAAAATAAGCATTTTGTATTTAAATAATACATAAAAAAAATAGAATTATAGAGTTAAAATGAAATATGGCTAAAATAGAGAACAATATAAAAAAAATGAAGGCAAGTTAAAATGGGCTATGTATTTGTCTTTGGCGCATAAAATAGTGAGTCCTATTTGTATTCTTTCCTAAATAAAAGTAATAAATAAGAAAGATAAAATATTTAAATAGTTCATGTGGATTCATAAAATACAATAAATTATATTAATAAATATAAATTTATTTATTTATTTATTTATTAATATAATAAATTTATGAACTTATTTTTAAAATCTTTTTTCTCATTCATTGTATTTGTGTAATTATCTTCTCTTGCAAAGTATAAAATTGGAAACTAAAAGTCATAAAGCTTATTTTGGTACATATATATATAGTTGTTTTTTAATTGGTGATATATATGTACCAAAATAAAGTTCATTAACAAATAACTTTTTGTTTTTTAATTTGAAATTGTGGGAAGATAATATAATTGTACGAATATTCTGTTGAAAAAGAAAAGAGTAGCAAAAATAAGTTAATAAATTTATTACATTTAGATTTATTACACAAGTAAATAAACTTATATTTATTTAATATAATTTATTGTGCTTGATGAGCCCACGTGAATTATATAAATATTTTATCGATCTTTGGTTATTTTCATTTTATAATAGAATGCAAATGAAATTCATTATTTTACGTGTCAAAAATATAATGAAGCATCACACACCTTTTATTGATTATAATTTTTTTGATTTAAAATTTCAAAGCTAATAGGAGGTTTCTATGCAAATAAACACAATTGGATATAATTAAGCACAATTTTATTTTGTGTATAATTCTTTTGTTCCTTACGTGGACTCAATTGGTGTAAAACAAAAATAAAGCGAGAGCAACATTTTGAACTTTTGATTTTAGAAAAAAACAGTTTATATAAATCTAATAATTTATTTATATATATTAAAAATAAATTTTTTAACACGAATATAAAGTATAAATTAAAACCAAGGAAAGTTGTTAAACTCGTAAGTAAGTAGAGTTATTACACCAAACAAATGTGAGTAACAGATTTTAACGGGAGACTTTTTTTTTGGGTTTCTCACCCGGTTTTCGGAACCCATATTGGAGGTCCGACTAAATCCAGACCATTTTTGTTAGGGTTTTGCCTTGATTTTCTTACCTTATTTGAAATTTATTTTTCTCTTGATAGAAAATCAAAGTATTACCATATATAATTTTTCTGAAAGAAAAATATAATTTTCTTCTATATTTGGTTTATTCTTTCCTTGGAAGAAAAAAATTGAACTCTATAAATTGAAGACCCCTCTTCTCATATCAAAAATACAATAGAATTCACAATGAAGTCGTTTAAGAGTTTTGTTTATGGGGAAATTTATTCTCTCAATAGTTTTAATATTTTTCTTGTATATTAATTTTCATATAATAATATTATGTTTTTAGTATAAGTTTTTGTCGTCTTATTTATCAACCATATGGTTTGCAATTGTAAGCTTCCACATGACGCCTAATCATTTTCGAACCCAACACATTCGGGGGTGGCGCTCCCAACAAAGATTTTCTCCATACCAGGGCTCGAACCCGAGACCTCTGGTTAAGGGGGAAGCACTCCCACCAGTGCACCACAACCCATGTTGGTATTTTTACGGGAGACTTGCGCTGTGTGAATGTGTTTATTTTGGGTTGTAAAACTGAAAAATTAATATACTATGAAATATATATATATAATTTTATTTTATTTTTGAAAATAGTGGTATCTAAGTCAGTTTATGCATACCTCGACTAATTTATGGGATATCTGTTTGTCACGCCCCGAGCCTACACCCGGGTGAAATTGGCACTCGAGAACCATTGCTGGCTCCAAGCGAACCCTTAGCCTGGCTTACTACTCAGCGGAAGACTTACTCATGATAATTGAACCTTTAAAGTACACTGAAAGCTCAACATATAACTTAGAATGTATTAAGATAACACTCATTGGCCAAAGTGGCACCTCAAGTCTCAAAATATAAGCCAATAACAAGATAATGACAAATGAACTAACTGACTATCTATGAAGCCTCTAATAACTGAGATGGATGTCGGGACAAGACCCACAACATCCTAATGAACTAAAATGATGAAGTAATGAAAAAGAGGATACTCCATAAGCAAGGAGGCTCACCAACAACTGTGAAGCTCAACTGGATCAACGATGCGCTGGATACTGATCCTGGTTACCTGAATCTGCATCATACAAAGATGCAGGCCAACTGGCATCAGTACATTGAATGTACGAGCATGCGAGGGTAATTCTAAAACAAGACATAAGCTTGAGAGGAACTGAAAGAACATACCTATGCTCAACTCAACTCAACTCAACTCATTTCACTATAAAAGCAATAAAATATATGCAATATAAAGAAAAGCTTTTAAAACATGAATAACAACTCTGTGTATTTAGAAATACAATAGTAACTCTGTATGTATACAAAAATACAATATAAACTCTTAATGTATATATAATGTAGCGATCCAAAAATGAACATGATGGCACTCGTCTTATCCCACCAAGACAAGTCAGCCTAAAACTCAACCATTACAATAAAATGCAGAAATTTTATAATATACTCAAAAATACCTTCAAAATCTGGTTGTCACGTGTACAAGCCTCTAAAGTATTACAATTGATTCACTAGAAAAACACAAGTCTCAAATGACATTGTTTTTAAAATAGAACAAGATCATAAATAGGAGTAAGAAGGTCCACTGAAATGACAAGCAGCTACCTCACAAACCTCCATAAGAAGCCTCAGACAAGGAGAAGAGAAAATATCACAAAGGTTCGGGCTAATAACCTACAAAAATGTAGAAGCAAGGGGTGAGTACCAAACCACACGGTACTCAGCAAGTAAACTTCTAAACACAAGCTAAGAGAATAGAATATGGGTACTTCTTACACACCAACCTAACCTCCACAACTACAACCTGCATAAAACCAACCCACCCTAACGATACACACCCGTTGTATCTCAGTTCGGGACCCATGGGGGACATATCTGTCCATGCATTCATCGTGGCGTGCGATACGACCCTCGATAATAGAAACCATCGCGGTGCGCGATACGTCCCTCGAAATATAGTATCCGTCGCGGCGCACGACACGTCCCTCGAAATGGTACATCCTCTTTAATTTCTTATTCTTTCTCAATTCACATAACATTTGTCACAACCATGTCTCAGAATAATGCAAATGACATGTTCACACAAATAATGAGGAGATGACCATTTTCATAAAATTGCACAATTCACAACAACACAATCATGATACAACATCAACAATGATTCAACAAGCCTTTCAAACCATTCTCAACACATCACACACAAAGAATTAATCACATTGCCTTTTATTACCTCTTTTTCATCATTAGAATTAATCAATGTGGACAAGTCAACCCATCACCAAGTCTCATTACCCCCAAACACATATTACAAGGAAATACACGAATTCCATACACTTAACAAGGGTTTAGAAATCCACTTGCCTCAAATCATCGAACAATCACTCCGATCCGGGACTTGAGCTTTTCTCTTTCGTTAGGCTTCCAAATCAGTGCAATCTATTTAAATAATTAATCACAATAAGTTGTCGAAACTAACAACACTCATATTACAATAGGTCTAGCCTAGACCCAAAAACTTACACAAACCTAAAATTAAGTTCCTAAATTTTAATGTCAATTATCATGTCAACCCTCATATTTCCAAATTTCAAGCCTAGGATTATGTTCCAACTTTTTCCAATATCATAATTCTAATAGTATTCATCTAATAAATTACCCCCTATATTCAATTATCTACATTAATATATCAAAACTTGAATCATAATTTAACAACTATAACAAAATTGAGAAACCCAAAAATTAGTCATAACCAGTAAACTTAAATACGAAATACTGCCTAAAAATCAAAGCTAAAATCACCAATTAATTATCATAATTACTTAAAGATAATGTGGCCATCATTACATATGATTGGCCACCAAGTCTTCCTTCCCAACTCCAACCACACGTATAAATAGCTGCAGAATTAAGTTTTTGCAATATTCAAATCCTCAACTTTCTTTCCTAATCCATTATAATAATAAACTAATAATAATATAACCTCTAAAATATATTTCAATTCATTGTTTCAGGTGTTCTTAATTACCTGATGCATATTGGCCGCCATTCTGGTTGTATTGGAGTTGTGCGTTTCCCCTCGGAACGTTACCTTCTTTTTTTTTAAGAAAAAGAGATCTAAAATAATATAAGGTAGTAATTTAAATTATACGAATTATATTATATATGGACTTGTCCCATTAACTATTAATTAAATTAATTATCTAAAAGTAAATTATTTATAATCACCTGCCAATAAAACAACCGCAACTAACAAATAACTCAAAAATTTCCAAACCAACTCCACCGACTGATCAAAATTGACTCAGGCAACTATTTGGAGGGAAACACGGTAATTTTATAAAAAATTCAAAAAATGATTTTTCGGATTATTACATATAAAACAATTAACTCTGTGTATTTAAGAATACAAAATACTGTTGTGGAAGTTTCTCTAACCGACAACCATCACTTACGAATTATTGTGATGATACATCATTTTGCCTCACGCTGCAAAGGTCGTCCTATACCTTGTCGAGGGTATAGAACCTGACTACTAAGTGGATCCACTAGTCTATGCTAAAAAGCACTAAGGAATCAGCTAAAAAGTATGATCCTTTTTCTACCCATGGTGGATACATGGTTTATGGGTGCTGGGAGTTGTCTGAACTCTCCCCCATATCAGTGCTCAATACTACTCCCAAAATATGATACTAACTCTTATGTTTAAAAACACAACTCTGTGGTTTGAGATAATTACTCAAAAACTAGCTCGAAGGCTCTCTTGGAAATCAGTGTTTCCTCTCTTTCTTAATTGTGAAAGCATTTACTCTTTACTGAAAACTAGCTCAAAGGTTCTTTTGAAATCTCAGTTTCCTTTCTTGTTTAAATGTGAAAACAGATTACTCTTTGAGAATACATAGTCCTGATATACTCTTTTGAAGAAATGAATTTCAATCTTTACTCTTTACTCAACTCAAAACTTAAGTCTTAAAACAAAGTTAAAACATTTGTAAAAGACTTTTGAAAGACTCTATGAACTTCTCTTGACTTGACTCTTAACTTTCCTTGAATTTGAATTTATGGATTCAAGGATTGTGATTTGTGATAGGAAATATCTTATGATGTTTAGGAGTGTTTTTAGATAGTTAAACATGAGAAACGATCAAGAAATCATTGTTTGGAAGCAAGTCCGCGACACGGAGATGCATTTAATTATTTGGTCGCGAGATAAATTTTGAGACAGAACGGTTTGTGACCACTCCGCGATGCGGAGAAAATTTAATTTGTCTTGAGGAACAAGTTCGCGACGCGGACCTGGTACCCAGATTTGCACGACTTGTTCCTTCTTCGTTTTCTAACCCCAATTCGCCTAAATTTGAATTTTTTTTTTCTCAATTCCTCTTGAGATTCAAATACCCACCACATGTACACAAGAATCTAACTCAAAAAAACTCTAACAATCAACCTTAAACTCTCAAGAACTCCTCAATCTCATCCCAAATTCAAGAACAAAAGCAATTCAAGAATACAACTCAAGAACATCAAAGTCTCAATCTTTTAGGACGAAAATCATACTGAAATAAACATGTTTGGTGCGTGGGTGAGCGAACCCAACGCTATGTGAACTCACATATCTCGTAGAATTGAATCCTTGGCAAAATCTGCACTCAATTTCTCAAGAAATCGATGAATTCTTGCTTCTTCTACTCTTTTCTCTTCTCTCAAAACTCCAACTCTTTTTGATGAAGCGTAAGTTGAACCAAATTAGTTTAGACCTCAACTTAATTACCAAAAATGAAATTAAATAATTGGGTAGGGAAAAAACCATAATACCTTTCTAAAATCCGGTTTTGACTTTCCTTATCTAGACATCCCTACTTCAAATGGACATATCTCTCTGATACAAACTCGAAATCGTGCAAACGCAGCAGCGTTGGAAAGATAATTCAAATATATTTCCGAAGGTATCTTGTAGAACACCTAACTCATACTGAGCTAAGATTTATGGTCGTTTGAAGTTGATCCAAAAATCATACTTAATTTTGTCCAATTTCCAGATTTTTCATTCTTTCCAAAAATGACTCTTCCAATTCTAGATCTTTATAGTTCTTTCAAATAGCGAGGTGTTAAAATATCTCCCCTTTGGGAACATTCGTCCTCGAATGAGATAAATCTTAGCAGGCAAAGGGAGTAACATCTAACATCTAGCTCAAACACCCAACAAGCAAAATGTAAATACAACATGTCAACTAGAATCATGCTGCCTTTGAGACCTTGGTAAACCTATGAAGAAATCCATATTGATCATCTCCCACTTCCATTGCGAAAGTTCTATGTTTTATAATAGTTAGCTAACCCAAGAAACTATCTCAAATACTACAGGCTGCGAGGTTCTTGCAAATCAACAATGGCCTGCATTTTCTTCGGATCCATTCGAACTTGGTTTTTACTAACAAGATGCCCCAAAAAATTTATCTCTTGTTGAGTAAATTCACACTTTTTCATCTTAACATAAAGCGTATATTTCCTCAATTGAGACAACACCATACTTAGATGATTAACATGTTCATCCAATGTTCGACTATAGATAACAATATCATCAAGATAGACAACCACGAAATCATCAAGATAGTCAAACAACACATTATTCATTAAGTTGCAAAAGGTAGTCGGAGCATTTATTAGCCCAAATGGCATTACAAGAAATTCGTAAGAGTCATATCTAGTTACACAAGTAGTCTTAGGCTCATCGCCTTCAGCTATTCTAATCTGCCAGTAGCCTGCCCTAAGATCTAGCTTAGTGAACCAACATGCCTTGCTCAACATGTCCATCAAATCTTTCTTTTTAGCAACTTTGTTGACCTTCCCAAACGACGGATAAACACCTTTCACAAACCCAGTGTTGCCCTCATTCATAATCATCATTCCATCTAAGTGTGGTAAAGGGACAAACTGAAATTTTCTTAGAAAATCAATATCAAGTATGATCTCAAAATTTCCTAATGGCATCACCATTAAATTATGTTTTCCTACCCAATTCTAAGTCGACATAGACACCCCATAAGCCATACCCACAATGGCTTGTGCCTAAGCATTAACCGTTTTAACGTAGGAAGGACTTTTAGTTAACTTAAGCCCCAATTTTATAGCAATATTAACATCAATAAACGTATGAGTAGCCCCTGTATCAGCCATAGCCATCACACATTTCTCTTCGATTTTCATTTCTATATGAATCAATGAAGCGTGTGGATTTGAAGTCTTAGACGTTCCCTCAACATTATTAACCAACGTAATATGATTGAAAGACAAACCTAACGGATTCACCATGGCAGCCACAACTTCCTCTTCATCTTCATCTTGATTCAATGTTCCAGCAAGCAAAGCGTTTACCCTTTCCCGATTTGGACAAGACTTAGCCAAATGAGGACCACCACAAGTCCAACAGCGCCCTTTGAATTTCCATCTTTGTTCTTTGGTCTGTTTTCTTTATTCCCTTCTCTCATTGGTGCCTTCATTTGATCATTAGCATAGTCTTTATGATTCTCCCTTTTCCCGTCCCCTTTCTTCTCACCTTTTTTCTTAGGTTTCGAAGTAGAAGGAGCATCAACAGCAGGTCGAGTCGTACAAAACTCCACTAACAAATCAGCAGCAGCAATTGCCACTGGCAAGTCCTTAACATTCTGCCTCCGAAGTTTGTTTTAAGCCCAGCCTTGCATACCCGAAATGAAGTTATGTAATTTATCCTCATCAGACATATTTTGAATGTCTAACATCACTGAGGTAAATTCTTTAATGTAATCCCGCACCGAACCAGTTTGCCTCAGTCTCTTCAACTTATCCCTTGCAAGCCATGAGGCATTGCTAAGAAGAAATTGATCACACATTTCCTTCATTAATTTGGACCACGTATCAATTCTGGGTCGTCCAGCACTCACATCGTCTATATTTTGAGTTCTACACCAAAGTTTTGCATCACCAGTCAAATACATCATAGTGATATTCAACTTGTCCGTCTCAGGCACCCTTGCAGCAGTAAAATACTGTTCCATATCCCAGATGAAGTTTTCCAATTCTTTAGCACTCCTTGCGCCACCAAAGGCTTTTGGTTTCGGAATTTTAGCCTTAGATGATTCCCCACGATTTGAGCCTAACGCTGCTACAGCCCGACACAGTACAACAATCTCTGCGCGAATTTTTTAATTTTTCTTGTGCAGTCCCTCCTATTATAG